>STHB01000004.1:28171156-28261637 GCA_018908115.1 Anopheles rivulorum
GCCCCACCGTACATCTTCTTGCGAGGTTGCGTTGGACCCGGCAGCAGCGAATCGATGTTTCGCCCACGGCCAAACTCTACCGGAACTGGCTGCATCAGATCGGGCATCGGGGCCTGCATTCCTTCTTCCGCCGTCCGGCCGCCGCTCACCATGATGTGGCTAGAGGACTTGGTATTAAGAAGACGATGGTGAGCGTTATTGCGTGAATCTTTCTCTATTTTCTTGAACAGTCCCAGTACCTTGGTGACGCCACAGCGATTGAACGTGCCCGGCATCTCCTCCACACTGACGGCACGCTTGATCAACTTCGATTCCGTCAACTCTGGCAACTTTGGCCCAGTGGACAGCTCGCGCAGATTCCTAATTACCGTGTCGATACGCGATTTCCGTCCTACCGTTGCGTTCGCCGTCTTGGCGATCGGTTCCTCTGCAGGTCCCTTGTCATCGAACGACGAGTTTGCTTTGGCGATCGTTTTACCACTCTTCTTTTTATCCTTCTTCGTGGTGGCTGGTTCCGATGGTTTTCCAATCAGTACGTCCGGTGTCACGCCATCAACGATCTGAGCCGATCCGGGAACCATTGCGGGTACGGCTGTATCTGGCAGTGACTCGTTGGACATTACCGATGTTGTTTTAGTTGCGGATACTGCTGATGCTGCTGCCGCTACGGCCGCTGCTTTCTTTTCCTTGCTACTTCTGCTAGTGTCACGGAACTTTTCAAACCTCTGCCCAATGCTTGCCAGAAAGCCTTGCTTCGGTTTCTTTTCGGGTGATTTGGATTTTTCCTTTGCCGTCGTTTGCTTTTCTGACGTCGATTCCACGATTCCTTCTGCTGCCTGTACGCTCGGCTGTTCCTTGATCGTGACCGTTTTTGTCGTTGACTCTTTGGAAGTTTTCACCGGACCACCGTCAACGGGCATTGTGGTGGTGGTTACAACGACTTTCCCACTGGAGTCCGTCGTTTTGGTGACCTTTTTTACGATACGAATTACTTTCTTCACCTTCTTCGGTGGACTGGTGGTGGTGGATGATGCCGATGTTGCATTCGTAGCTGATTCAGACACCGGAGTTGTAGGTGTTCCATTGGTAGGTTCGACTTTTGTCGCTACTTTTGGAATAGCAACATCTGAAGGTTCGGTTTCGGTGGCTGGTGATTTTAACAGCTTCAACTCTTTCGGTGGCGTAAGTTTAGATGACGGGAAACTCTTTGGACGAGCTATTTTACTGATCGAACTGGGAGCGCTACTGCCACCATTATTGACAGCGACCGAAGATGATGGCCCATTCGTTTGTACCTCCGGCGAAGATTCTTTTGTGGTAGCAACAGGTGTTTTCCCATTTGTTTCCAAATCTATGTCCCCTGCCACAGAAAGCTTAGCGCCATCTTGTACCGTCTCTTTGTAGGGATATGATTTTGGACGCATAAGTTTCGATTCTTTTTTGGTGCTTCCATTCGGGACGATCGCACTCAAACCTTCCTTAGCGTCTGGTGCAGCGGAGTCTAATTTCTTAACCTTCTTCACAACTGTAACCGTGGGAGCAGTGGCATCGACAACGTCACCAGAGATTGCTTTTTCTGCAACGGCACTGTCAGTACCTGGCGTAACCTTCTTCACTACCTTTACCTTTTTAACCTTGACAATCTTTTTCACCGGTTGTGGTCCTGCTGAGGCTGCAGAGGCTGTAGTAGTTGAGCCTTCTTTAACTTCGGTAGCGCTAGTAGTAGCCGTCTGCACGACGCTTTCTTCTTGCTTTCCTTCACACTCAGTGCAGCCTGGGAGTTGACATTCAGTCGTCACCGCTTGTACTGCCGGTACGTCATCTCCGCGCAAAAGTTTCGACATCTGATTGCCCGCAGCCAGGGAGGTCATGTTGGTAAGATCCTGCAGCTGTTCCNTTGTGGTCCTGCTGAGGCTGCAGAGGCTGTAGTAGTTGAGCCTTCTTTAACTTCGGTAGCGCTAGTAGTAGCCGTCTGCACGACGCTTTCTTCTTGCTTTCCTTCACACTCAGTGCAGCCTGGGAGTTGACATTCAGTCGTCACCGCTTGTACTGCCGGTACGTCATCTCCGCGCAAAAGTTTCGACATCTGATTGCCCGCAGCCAGGGAGGTCATGTTGGTAAGATCCTGCAGCTGTTCCTGCAGCATCGACAATGTCTCCGCCGGTGTGCGATACTGTTGCTGTTGCTGTTCCGATGGCTTTCCACCGTCGTCGTAGATGTCGCGCGTGCGGGAAACGCTACGCCTGGTACGATCGCGATCACCGATCGGTGCTGTCTCATCGTCCGGTTTGCCGTACTTCTCCAGGAAGTAGCTCAACCGATCGGTGATCGTATCGTTGGCAAGCTTTTCCCGCCGCTGCTGCCGACCGGTGCCACCTTCGCGCATGGTCACCCCACCGGAACCGTACGGGGAGGTCCGGTCCGATGAACTATCAGACTTCTCGACCACAGCCACCTCTTTCGGTGTATCGAAAAAGTCTGGTCGAAGAAACCGAGACAGTCGTTTGGTGGCGCTGGGGACGGTTGGATCGCCCGTCAACGTACTGCTGGTGTAACGTAGTGGTGTTGCTGCTGTAGTGCTTGTAGTGCCGCCCAGTGCACGTGTACCCGTGGTGAGTGTTGTGTGTGGTGAGAGCGGCTTCCGCGTGTTGTCGTACTCGCGCACGAACGCAGACATACCGGATGAATCGCCACCACTGTTGACCGTTGGAATGCTCGTACCGTACGGGGCGTACTTCTCGTACAGTGGGGCTGGCGTTTGGTAGGCCGGTGGTGGCGAAAGGATATCCCGCGGCTGACTGCCACCCCGGCGACGCACTTCGCTAGCACCTGCCGGGCTCCAGCCGTTGCCGACCGTGCCGTACTCGGCCGTGGCGTCCAGCGAACGGTTGCCGGAACTGTTGCTGTAGCTTCGCCGATACAAACGCTGGTTTGCTGCCGTCGTTGTTTGTGACGTTCCAGTACCGGCACCATTCTGCATCGACAGTGTGCGGGAGAGCTTTCGGGCCTGTTGCGGTGGAAGCTGTGCTAAAAGCTGCTCCTGCACACGCTGGGAAAGCGCCGGCGTAATGCTGGACAGAGTTTCCAGATCACGCTTCGACAGGCGCAACTGTGACAGATCGAGATCGCGGAGATCCAGGTTTTCCTCCATCGATCCACTGTCGGTCGTGGNGACGCTGGTTTGCTGCCGTCGTTGTTTGTGACGTTCCAGTACCGGCACCATTCTGCATCGACAGTGTGCGGGAGAGCTTTCGGGCCTGTTGCGGTGGAAGCTGTGCTAAAAGCTGCTCCTGCACACGCTGGGAAAGCGCCGGCGTAATGCTGGACAGAGTTTCCAGATCACGCTTCGACAGGCGCAACTGTGACAGATCGAGATCGCGGAGATCCAGGTTTTCCTCCATCGATCCACTGTCGGTCGTGGTCGTCGTTGGCGTCACCGTCGTTATGGCGGGTTCGCCGGAATCGGCCCGGGCTGCCAGCTGATGCCGATAACCATTCCCGTTCGTGGTGCTGAGGTTGCTCGAGACGCTGCTCTCGTCGTCATTACTGCCAATACCACCGCCACCAACTAGGCCACTACTGGGCGCGCTGGACGTGCTGACGTCTCTACTGTCGCCGTTGCCGTACGCGGCCAAGGATGCCAGATCCTTGTAGAAGGAGGAGGTGGAGTTGGGGGCATGGTTAGATGCGGGTTGATGATAGCTATATCTATTGTTATAACTACTACGAATGCTGTTGCTGCTGCTGTTTGGTGGCACTGGTGGCGGTTGCTGATGATGGTGATGGTAGTGGTTTTGGTTGCTGTTGTTATTACTATTCGTTACATGATTACTTTGTGTTCTGAGTCTAGCGCCTGGAAGAGATGGAAGTAGTAGTGTGAACACGGGAGCGAAAGGGAAAGAGATGAAAGGGAAAAGGGCGGGGCAAACACCGGTTCGGAAATTATTGACCAGGACAACGAGCATCGGTGAGTTTAGAAAGAGAGAGAAAAAGAGAGAGAGAGAGAGAGAGAGAGAAAAGAGAAAGAAAAAACGAATACAGTTCGGCACGTACGGGAGGTACAAAATTTTGCAAAAAAAAAAAACAGACAGAAAACAATTTCAAATGTATTTCAAACATATGATTTGACCGTTTCGTTTGTGTTTGTGGTAAATTTTTGTTTAGTACGAACAAAGAAATCGATTTGGAGCGCAGGTACATCCAATTTTGTCTCACCACAGCAGCAACCGATGGATGACATGTTCATGTACTGGGATACGGGGGACAACATACGGGACCACCAGTGTTGATGAAGGAAGGTTAGGAACGATAGGCAGATCAAGGTGTTGCTAGTATGGATGCAGTTGATGTAGAGTATGGCTCAAGATGATACAGCGCGTCACATGATCTTGAAATGGTGCTAAGATATAGCGATAACGCGGTTCGACGGTTCCTGCAGCGCACTGTAAACACTGTGCATACGTACCTTATCGTTTGCGCTGGTGTCGACAACGTCTGCACACTCGTCGTCGCTGGTGTTGGTATTGTTTAGCGCTTAACCATGCTTAAACAACAACATCACGTGCCGATTGTGTACGGATACTAAGCGGTTGACAAATTATCTAACACTTCAAACGTGAACAAAACATGCAGATAACAAGGGTTAGGCAAGGGTCAACAGTGAAACGCCAAAAGCAAAAGGTTGTGATTTTTGTTTTCTTCTTTGTTCTACATCTGTTGTACGTNAGAGAGAGAGAGAGAGAGAGAGAGAAAAGAGAAAGAAAAAACGAATACAGTTCGGCACGTACGGGAGGTACAAAATTTTGCAAAAAAAAAAACAGACAGAAAACAATTTCAAATGTATTTCAAACATATGATTTGACCGTTTCGTTTGTGTTTGTGGTAAATTTTTGTTTAGTACGAACAAAGAAATCGATTTGGAGCGCAGGTACATCCAATTTTGTCTCACCACAGCAGCAACCGATGGATGACATGTTCATGTACTGGGATACGGGGGACAACATACGGGACCACCAGTGTTGATGAAGGAAGGTTAGGAACGATAGGCAGATCAAGGTGTCGCTAGTATGGATGCAGTTGATGTAGAGTATGGCTCAAGATGATACAGCGCGTCACATGATCTTGAAATGGTGCTAAGATATAGCGATAACGCGGTTCGACGTTTCCTGCAGCGCACTGTAAACACTGTGCATACGTACCTTATCGTTTGCGCTGGCGTCGACAACGTCTGCACACTCGTGGCGTCGTCGGTGGTGTTGGTATTGTTTAGCGCTTAACCATGCTTAACCAACAACAGCACGTGCCGATTGTGTACGGATACTAAGCGGTTGACAAATTATCTAACACTTCAAACGTGAACAAAACATGCAGATAACAAGGGTTAGGCAAGGGTCAACAGTGTAACGCCAAAAGCAAAAGGTTGTGATTTTTGTTTTCTTCTTTGTTCTACATCTGTTGTACGTCTATTGGTTATGAGTAGTTTGGTCGAATAACATACATGAAACCCTGTTGCCGTGTTCGGTTTATCATTTATTTATTCATCATAGAGTGTATAGTTTCTAATGCAAACGAATGCGATAATCAATGCTTCTCTACAACAGATAACAGTTCTATTGACTTTTGTTTCTCTTTTTTGTCCAGTTTCACACTCACAAGCGTAAGGAAGATTTGCAATAATTTTTTCTTTGCTTCCTTTAGACTACAATATAAAACAAACAATAGATAACGAATGCTAAGCTAGTTAGCGCATGCTGCTATAATATTTTTTCTTGCGATTCAACACGATTTGCTAATGTGTTCGTTTAACATTTGGGTGTTTTGGTTTTTGACGTTATAAAATTACTTTCCGAATTTGTATATTTAAGTGTATCACTAGTCCTCTTTAATGTTGTTTGCATGGTCCTGCCTAGAGCTTGCATGCGCTTCCAGGTATGCAGTTTGCGTTTTAAGATCACTGTAAGATATTGCATACTGTCAGGCGTACAAGACTCAAGACACGGTTCGGCCATACGTTAATGAGGCGAGTAATACACTTTTACCGACTATAAATTGGTAGTAAAAGCGTAGCGTTTTTGTAAGAGTATTCCTTTTAAAACATAAGTTGTGGAGTATGGTTAAGTAAAAGATTCGTGTTTGATTATTGTAAGAAAATATTAAGTGAAATTATATGGCATGCAAAGCAACAGTAGCAGCACTTCAATTCTGAGGTTGTTTTGGTATTTTTTGTTTCTATTGTCGATTCGCGTTTTATCCTTCTCCTTTCAAAGATTTTCATTGTTATGTCTAGTGTGTTTAATGGTAAATATGCCAGCAAATAACGTTTTAGTTTTGCAAATGCTTGCTATATCATTTTAAGATTTATCCTAACGATCCAAATGCTACTCGTTTTCGGTAAGTTTTGCAGTTTGGTCAGCGTTGTTAGTGCAGCAAAAGGCATCAAATAGGTACATGAGTTAGGTATGTGCGCTAGTGTTTGCTACAATCTTTCTCTCTATCATCTTCACGTCAATGTTTCTAATTTCTAATTAATTTCCATCCAGTTTGTCAACAATTTGTTTTGTTTCTCTTTGTGATAATTGTTCCTTCTCCTGGGCTGTTTCCGTTTGTTGATAATTGCGCTTCAGTTGCTGTTGTTCAGATGTTCAGTTGTTGTTGTTGTTGTTTGTAGTGTTGGAAGTAGTCGTAGTTGTTGAAGTAGTACTAGAAGTAGCTAGGTTTGTCGGCGAGGTAGTGACTGTGTGTGAACTACTACTCGCACCAGATTTGGGAACATGAGATAACGTAACGCGGAAACCCACTGCAATCACATAAAAAAAAAGAATAACACGCAACCATGAGCACGGGATGGACAGTAGTTGTGGTAGTAGTAGAAAACAGAATACGGAAACGTAAGTGAAACGCGTTTTTTTTTTTCTTCTATGGCGCACAGCAGTGTTTGCAACGTAAAACAATACACTAAACTTAGAAATGAAAAAATAAAAATAAACAGAAAAGTGTGTGACATGTAGTGGGGAGTTGTGACGCCATGCTCTCTCCCTGGGGGAGTATGATGGGGAATGACATGAAGGCGGGTTTGTGTCACGTTGGGTTATAATGAAAACATAAATTGCGAGTACGCACACGTGTTGCAGGGATATTACTTTCTTTTTTGTGTTTAGCAGCAAGGTTTCTTCGTTTTTGTATGCCATTGTATGTGAATTGTGGTTTGATGAAGTTACGGGTTTACTTTTAGCACAGTTACCATACGTGTACCAATTGCTTTGCATTTTGTTCTAGAAGGTACGTAGCGTTGTCTTTGTCTGGTTGTCGCACTGTCACTTTGAATTTTTACATTTGGAAGTTGCTTGTTTAAGCAAAGTACTGGCAGGTATAAATGGTTTTGATTATTTAGTTTTTAACTACAGGACAAATTAGTTATGGTAGTACGTTCTTTTAACGATATTGCTAACAAACTAACAACAATCAGAAATAGTATTTGTCTTTGTAGTATTCTCCTATCCTAACGGTCAAAAACCAAAACGTTTGGGAATGTAGCTTTGCACATTTACTGTACTAGCGACACAAATTGCTGTATACGACGATAGAAGATCGCACGCACACATTGCGAAATGGGTTGATGAAATAGTTTGAAATGCAAAGATACCTCAACAAACAGACGCTAGTAAAGCACACTAAACTACACATATAACAAACACACATACACACAAACACTCACTTATACAATTATGTTGACAGATGGTTAAAGTTTGACAGAGTAGTTTATTCGGATTTTGGCTTATGAGACTTTGTTTTCGTTTTTTTCGGAAGGAACGCTTAGCGCATATACAATCAAAAATATTCCTTTAGTTAACCTCTCTCATTCTCAGATAGGGTAGGGTATTTCTGGAATCATTATTGTATTGCCTTTGCTTATGTATTTGTCTGCAAACTTTAACCATCGTCATTTTGCTGCTCGGGCGGCATTATGAACGCTAGTAAAATGTAAAAGAACAATGTTTCCACCACAACCGAATCGATATGTAGCCTGATGCTATAAAGCAATTTACGAATTGATAGTAATAGTAGTACCGTTCCATTACCGTATCGTAATAAATAGTACGAAATGTGGAAAAAGCTTTTACAGCAAAATAATCTTTCCTAAGCGACACATAGGACAGAAGGATCACTATTAGAGCGTGTGAGAGGAACACTAAACAAATATTTAAGATTGACAATTGGCAAACGGAACTGATAGAGAAGAAAATCAAACTTGGGAATGGAACGAGCTAGCGTGGAAGGAACAGTTGGTTTAACTAACTAACGTACAGCAATAATAAGAGTCCAACATAAGAACGTATTATTTTTTTTTATTAAAGAAACATCATTACTTTATTTGACTGACAGTATAGCATCATTCCGTTCGTTAATAGCTTCGCTGTATCAATTTCTGTACTTTATGGTACAACTTATAGTGATCTATCTCATTATCCATAAGCACCCTGTATTTTTGACTTGTTCTGATTTGTTTTACATCTCGCTATTGTGCTTTGCAAAAATATTTTGTTTCTTTTTTTTCCATACATTCATATGAATGAGTGATTTGTTGTTTTATTTTTTGTTTCATTAACTTTTGTATCGCTTGTTACCGATTGGGAGTTGGAACATTTTTCTTTTCCATTTTGTCTTGTGTTCAGTTTAGTGAGTGCGCAAACAAAAAAAGAGATGATTTGATTAAAAAAAATACACGACCATAGTACAAAATACCCAAAAAACAAAACAAGTAACATTTCTACGAGACTATAATCACCAATCCAGAAACAACAATATTGAATGCCACCTATTGTAATAGTGTTTCTGTTGTTTATTGGTTACTGCTGCAAAGGCAGGGAGAGATTGCAACACGCCTGTATGCATGCTACAGTTTTTTTGTTCATCATTTCTTTAAATCGTTATTTTTTTTGTGATGTTTTGTTTCCCCTTTGTATTGTGTATGCAGTGAAGTAGTTAATAGTAGTTTGTAGTAATAGCAAAAAAAGACGGTGGCGAACGTCCTAATGATTATAAGTATATAATAGAGGAAGAAAAAGAAATATCTACCTTTCGAACATATTCGCAGTCGATAATAGTCATGAATAGTGTAAAATCAATAATAAACGTCAACAGTCATTAAGCTAGGAACGCGGGAAAATGGTTAATTCTTCAACGCCTAAAAAACGAACATGTAGTATAAGCGATCACACACTTTTAACTCTGCAGATGGATGGATGATTATTTTCCTATTGCTTCTAGTCACCCTCCTTTCGTTTCACTAATTCGTTCGTAAGTGTTCCTACCCAATCTATCATTCGCTTACTTCAATTCTCCCTGTATCTTTTTTTTTAATTCTGCACACGAAAGGGTTTACAGTAAAAATCTTACACAGAACAAATTGATCTTCTTCCTTCATCGTACGGGATAGAAATAATTTAAAGCAAAACTATATCGAAAAATCACCAACACGAACACCTTAAAGGCTATTTTAAAAAACAAACAATGTAAATCGATCAACCTGCTGCTGTTTTTTTTTTTTGTTGATTGCTTTCGTAGTGAGTGTGTTTTTGTTTTGTTTCGTTTCAAACAAACTATTTCCCTACACTAAACCGGAAACCGCTAACCGTTCGCGTCAAAGTAAATATCTAAAACGATTCTTCGCTTCTTGATCGGTGAAGTTAACAGTGGTGCAAAAGTTTTGGTGCAAAACGTAGGGGCAAAAAACGCGTAAAGTTTCGTATAAAAAAAGTAAACAAGTAGAAAAAAGGGCAATCAAAAAACCGTGTTTGATAAAAGTGATATGTGACGAACGATTGAAAACGAAAAAAAAAACTATCACTAAGTGAACGAATGGCGGTCAGAAACTCCGTTAACTGATTAATGCGGAGCTCGAACATGTTGAACAAAAAAAAAAAACATAGCGATAGGTAGCAATTGTAAAACGTATGTCTAATGACACCTACTTAAAAAAGCTACGATATTCACCTCTTGGAAGTGTGGCTCCGCTACGCGAAAACATTGAATCGATGTCCGTGCTCAAGTCTCGCGACATACTGTGGCGCCAGGCATTGGCTGCGTTGCCACCCTCGGTCAGGTTCCTGTTGAATAGGGCGGAAGATTAGTGAAATATGCACGATTTCAGTTTGGCGCACAATACTGTTTCGTTTTGCTAACATACAGGCGCCAAACATTCATTTCAAAATGGCGTTAAATGAAAGAATTATATTCAATTTTTGCTGGAACGGTTCATTTCTTCACAAAGGTTATGGAAACCAAATGCGGATGAATTAGATTTTAACACGATTGTAAAAAAAAAACAGATATCTTAGTTAAACGCACAACAGTTAACGTAATCACAAACCTTTGCTTCACTTTTATGTACTCCGTTTGGAGTAGTTTAAGCTATGAGCGTTTCAAAGGAAAATACTGCGCTTGCAAAATAAAACCTCTCTTCATTGCATATTTTGTTCGTCTTCAATACACGATCGTACAACCATTAGCACACCACGAACACGTACCTTCCGAAGGGATCCTGATGATGCCAGAATGGGGCCTGCGTTTGGCGCAGATTATTCATGAAGCGCGAGGCCGGGAACCGCGATGAGTTGACGTCGTTCACATTTAAACGGTTAGTTAGTGCACGTACCTGAAGGAAAATAGACAAACCATACATGTAACACATCATCCCGAGTGGTAGCGGTCATTTGGAGTTCATACCCGAGACAGAAGCGTGGAGAAAAGATTTTCCGCGGTCAGTATTTCGAAACCATCGTCATCGTCCTCTTCGCCCGAGCTGGCCGATTCGTTCGGATCGGCCGTGCCACGTTTCGATGGTCGTGTGCTCCTGCGGTAAGTGGGGAAAATCGTTTTGATCAAACACCAATTCCTTTGAAATGCAAAAAAAAACCTTATGAAGTTCCATTCTCACCTGAGACGATGCATCATGTGGAATTTTGGTTCCTCGGAATCACTTTCACGTCCCAGCGAGGTATGTCTGTTCAGTCGTGGGAAGGACGTTACGTCACCCGCCTCACCGTCATTCTCCGCCAAAAGGGATCTGCAACAAGATATTAGAAAAAAAGCTATTATGCTGATTTTTGCTTCGGTTATCCTTGGCCTATCTAAACATGTGAGTCGAAACGATAGCAAAGTCTTTGAATCAAAGAATCTTTGGAGTTGATTTTGGATCAACTCCGGATCAACTTCGAAAACTGAATTTACTCTGGGATCCAGTTGAACTTTGAACTCTTTTGTAACTCTGAACTCTGGATGAACTTCGTATCTACTATCCACACATATATAACCTCCTCTCCTAACTTTGATACACTTTCCCCTCGGTTGTGTTTTTTTCGGTATGAATTCTCATTTAGTGTGATGCTGAAGGAATTAAATATGGATCTCACAGTTCGGAGTTGTTCCGAGTACACTGGAGCAGTACAGGGTTGTCCAAAGTGTTTGAAGTGGTCCAGAACAATTAGACACTTATGAATGATTGATTTCAATTTGGGACTCTATAGCGGTTCTCGCATCATTGCATCAAACATACATCACAACTTACCCTAGACGACGTGGTCTACCAAGGCGCGGCTTCATACCGAACCCGGCAGCACCGGACACACCGGAAGACGCATTCGATTCGGACGGTTCCAAACTGTTGGCGCGCGGTGTCACAATACCACCACCTTCGACCGCGATCGGTATGATGTATTCCCTCGGGCTCTTCTTGATCGGCATCGTGGTGCTTCCGCTGGTACTAACCGTACCGGACATCATACCGGAAGCGTTCGTCGATATCGGACCCTGCGAGATGGTGTTGTCCGAATCGTTTGATTCGTTCGTCGACTGGCGCGACAGCGATCCCCGACCGGTCGGGGCACCAACCGGTGATGGGCCGTAAGCGCTGGGACCATAAGCACCGGATACCGTCCGCTGATATGTGGGAGGTTTCTGTGGTCCTGCGAAAGGACCTGCCTGCTCTTTGCCCTGTGGTTCCAGGCTGTTTGCCCGATGGTGCAGATGCTGCTGATGCTGATGGGCCATCGGAGCAAATGCGGGCGGATGATCGCGTCCGATGGGTGCGCTGCGCAGATCCGGCATCTGGTGCTGGATCTCCGTCGAGAAACGCATCGGTGCGAAGGCAGGCTGGGGTGGTGGTTGTTGCATACGCTGCTGGTCCGCCTAAAAAACCACGCGTAACCAGAATCACGTTAGTAGCGAATCGAAATTGATAAAGAACACATTTCACATTACCTTCAGCTGCGGATCTCCCTGTAGTTCCAGCGGCTTGGATAGCTTCCGCCGTGGTAGAGTGGCCGATTTGAGTGTGATTTCGGCGTGGGACGTTTTCGTTTCATCCTTCGGTGGCATTGGGATGCTGCCGATGGATACCTCTGCGGAATAGACATGGGAAAATTTGAATTANATTATGATCAACATTGATGATAATCATGCTATAATTATAGCAATTATGAGCAAAATTGGTGATAATCATGCTATAAAATCAATTATGACCAAAATTCATGATAATCTTGCTATAAAATCAATTATCAGCGATCCCCGACCGGTCTGGGCACCAACCGGTGATGGGCCGTAAGCGCTGGGACCATAAGCACCGGATACCGTCCGCTGATATGTGGGAGGTTTCTGTGGTCCTGCGAAAGGACCTGCCTGCTCTTTGCCCTGTGGTTCCAGGCTGTTTGCCCGATGGTGCAGATGCTGCTGATGCTGATGGGCCATCGGAGCAAATGCGGGCGGATGATCGCGTCCGATGGGTGCGCTGCGCAGATCCGGCATCTGGTGCTGGATCTCCGTCGAGAAACGCATCGGTGCGAAGGCAGGCTGGGGTGGTGGTTGTTGCATACGCTGCTGGTCCGCCTAAAAAACCACGCGTAACCAGAATCACGTTAGTAGCGAATCGAAATTGATAAAGAACACATTTCACATTACCTTCAGCTGCGGATCTCCCTGTAGTTCCAGCGGCTTGGATAGCTTCCGCCGTGGTAGAGTGGCCGATTTGAGTGTGATTTCGGCGTGGGACGTTTTCGTTTCATCCTTCGGTGGCATTGGGATGCTGCCGATGGATACCTCTGCGGAATAGACATGGGAAAATTTGAATTAAAACACTTGAAAAGTTGAAAAGCTTTCAACGCCAAGCTGTGCGGGCGCACGTATACGTACTTCTCGGGATGGACATAGTGTCGCAGCGTGGTTCGGGTGTTTCCGAACCCATCCGGTACGGTTTGTTGATGCCAAGCGTACCGGTGGTCGAGCGTCCGTTCGCACCGAACGGCATCGGTGGTTTGCGTAGCCGGCCGATCGGTATCGCATTGCCGATGATCTCGCGCGCATTCTTCAGCTTCCGTTCGCGTTCGTTGTCTTCCACCATCGAGACGCTCTCGGTGCGGGCACACAGCTGATCGATCGAGGTCGGCGTTGCCGGTGCGCACGAATCAGTCGTTTTCACCCGATTCAGCATCGCTATCGAGTTCTCCATCGAGCGGCGGGCGTCCTCGAGCGAGAAACTACCGACCGAACTTTTCGAATCGCTTTCCTTCACCTCATCGTCCGATTTGGTCGCCGCGCTCAGATCATCGTACGTTTGCTGTTGCTGCAGCTGCTGGAAGCCGGCCAGATTCTTGGCCGAACCGGCGAATGCGGGCGGTGTTCCCGGTGTTGAAGCGCACTCTTCCTGGTCCTGGTCATCGAAGCGCTTCCGTTGCTCCTGTGTAGCCGCCTGCGGTGCCGGCGGTTTCGTGAAGGTCGACGACGTGGTCAACCCAGTCTTGCGTTCGAACTCTTTCTTGTAGTTGCCCACGGTCGGTACGCCACCGCCCGGTAGCACAAACTTCTTAAACTTTTCACCATTGCCCGCCTGCTGGTTCAGGTTCTGGAACTTTTCGGCCGTCTCGAGGATGCGCGATTTGCGCCGTTCGGCCGTCCGCGCTAGACTTTCGTCCGGCAAGCTATTCTTCCGCTCGACGCTGCTTGCTGAACGGTGTGTCATACCCGAGTGCGGTTGCGGATTTTCATCACCACCCTTGCGCGAGTTCACCTCGTTGATAGCGGACGTGAGATCGGTTGTTTTGTTCTTGCCGAAAATCTTGCGCACCGCTGGTATGGCCGTCGTCGGTACGATCGGTTTCTGCTCCGCATCGCCCTTTTCCAATTTTTCCAGCTTCGCCCGTACGCCTGATACGGGTTTGGGTGGTGCATCCGGTGCTGGTGGTGCCGGAGCAGCACCATTGCTTGCGGCCACCGATTCCGATTGTCCCTTGCCGGCCGTGCTGCTACTCTCGGTTGATTGTGCTTGTGGTTGTGCTGCCGCTTCCAGGAGCAGCTCGTCACACATATTCTCTAGATTTTGCAAGTCTTCCAGTACCTCTTGTGCTTCGAATTTGTTTGTTTCACCCGCTTTGGCCGTCGGTTCGGTGGGTTTATCTTCCTGAGTGGATTGCTGCACCGGCTCGTCCGCGCCGCGCTGCACCTCTTCCGGTGGCTTTGCCACCACGGCCGCGGACTCCTCCACGTCCATGTCTTCCGGTATGCGAGGCTGTGCCGGTGACGGTGGGTCCGCTTTGTCCTTCTTCTTGACCGCACCGGTAGCGTTTTCGGTCGACACGGTCGTTTCGAGCTTGCGCTTCGTCTGTGCCGGACTGCCAGCGGCCGCTTCCGCCGGTGTGATGGTTCGCGTGGGCGATGGCATTAGGGCCGCCTCACCGCCGGCCGCCACCATGTCGAGAATGCGCCGTTCCGCCTCNGCGGACTCCTCCACGTCCATGTCTTCCGGTATGCGAGGCTGTGCCGGTGACGGTGGGTCCGCTTTGTCCTTCTTCTTGACCGCACCGGTAGCGTTTTCGGTCGACACGGTCGTTTCGAGCTTGCGCTTCGTCTGTGCCGGACTGCCAGCGGCCGCTTCCGCCGGTGTGATGGTTCGCGTGGGCGATGGCATTAGGGCCGCCTCACCGCCGGCCGCCACCATGTCGAGAATGCGCCGTTCCGCCTCAGTACCACCCATGTCGACGATCGAACCCATCGAGTGGCTACGCTGGATGCGATCCTTTGCCTTGGCGTCCTCCTGACCATTGCCCACCAGCAGCTGATCGGCCGTTACCGAGGGTGGCGCCAGCGATAGTAACACGTCCAACCGGACGGGCGTTTGATTGGCGAGCTCTTCCGCCAGATCCAGGCACGATTCCTCGTAGCCTTCGTTCACCCACCAGTGGTTGCAAATCTGCTCGATGTTGGCACGGTGCGACGGACACACGGTTAGCATCTCGCGTATGAGCGGCGATGCGCGGGACGGTTTCTTTGGCTCGAAGTAATCGCCCTGACTGATCTGTTTCACCAACCGCTTAAAGTTAGCGCCATCGAACGGCATCGCACCGTAGACGAGCGTGTAGAGCAGCACGCCCAACGACCAGCAGTCGACCTCGGGCCCTTGATAGGGCGTCCCTTTGACGATTTCGGGCGACGCATAAAGGGGCGAGCCGCAGAAGGTGGCCAACAGGCGCTGTTCGTCGAACACGTTCGACAGACCGAAGTCGGCAATCTTCGCATTGCCGTTCTCGTCCAGCAGTATGTTCTCGAGCTTCAGATCGCGATGGCAAATTTTGTGCTTGTGGCAGTAGTAGATGGCGGTCGACACCTGGCGAAAGATGCGTCGGGCTTCCTCCTCCGCTAGGACCTTCCGTTCGGACAGATAATCGTATAGCTCGCCACCGGCCGCAAACTCCATGACTAGTACCATCTTTTCACGGTTTTCAAATACTGTACGGAATGGAAAGAAACCAATTATTCGAAACGTAAGTATAAAATTTAGGTGACTTTTTATGAAGAGATATTCATACGAATCTTCAGTTGAGGATCTTTCCGAAACTGCGAGTCGAATATCAAAATGTTTACGAAACCTTCCCAAATACTTTAATCTCCGAATATTAACGAATCTCTAAAGATGTCTAAACCAACTAAATTTCCATGAATCTCTTATTATTCAAGATGCATTTTTGGGTTTCTACGATATAGCGTTTAAACAGATAAAATAATCCAAATACTCCCAAAGAGCCCTCCCTTTCATAGATTGATTGAGCTGATGTTCATGTTAATATGACGTAGACATAAAGATATCTATAGAGAATCTTTTTAATAAGCAAACAATATGCATCCAGCTCATAATGATTCCTGTATCTGATAAGATCCTGCAATCATTCAACGTATCTGTCTCTATTCTCATTGCATTGAACACCCTCCCATACGCCATGTTCCATCGTCAAACAATCTTTTAATCAAACTGAAGCCTTATATAACAAGTCCTAAATGAATTGGGCGAGGATGAAACATCCCAAATCCAACGAAATCTCTCGTTATCTCTACTAATCACAGATAGGGCAACCGAGCTATCTCCGTACCGACGATGCCCGGTAAAATTAATTCTATTTCCCTGCGCTATAATTTGTGACAAGGCTGCCGGGCTTATGCTGTGCCAGCGCCCGCTCGCCAGGTGACTATAATACCGAGCAAAAGAAAAAAGAAGCATTCCCATCCCAGTCATATGGTGGAGGCGCATGGTGGCCTGTACCCGTGTATGCAGTGCAACGTACCTTCGTAAATGTGTATTATGTTGGGATGCTGGACGGAGCTCATAATCTGTACCTCGCGCCGTATCCGAATGAGATCTGCTTCCGTTTCTATTTTGCTCTTCTTGATCGTCTTGATGGCCACCTCCTGGCCGGTTTCCTTGTTGATGCCGAGCTGCACCTTGCCGTATGTGCCTTGGCCGAGCTTTTTTATTATATCGAATCTATGGAGGAAACGAAAAATGGAAATGCAAACGGGACGCATCAAACAACCATTCCCAGAACTAGTTCCCAATTCAGCGAAGCGTTGCGGTGTCCGTTACGATCCTTGCTGTCGGTCTACTGCTTGGCTTTTTGTTTCGCGCAGTTTGACGTGGGGGGGAAATGAAAAAGAAAAACGCTTAATAACGCTTTCCCATACTAACCTTTGACGAAGCTTTTTCCTATGATTGTTCATCTTCACCGCACCGGTGTTCTCTATGCCGCTCATGATGTTCTCTATCGTTGCCTTCTGTGGAGGGAACTGTTGCGGCGACGGGGGCATCGCCTCGCCACCTTCCACCTGCTCGCCTATCACCATTTTGTAACGCTATGCCACTATGTTGTTTCTAATCGTTAAATCACTCCCGCTAGTACTAAATCACACACACGCGGCCCTACGCACACACACGCACATACACATTCAAGCACGCGGACAAACGGGAAGCGCACAACTGTTTTTTTTTTGTCGGTTTCGTTCCCCCTTTTTTTGTGCTCACTGTTTTGCGCCCTACGTTGGGCAGCGGGGAGTCTTGGGCACGGTTTGTAGGTGGTCAGCACAAGGGATTTTTGGGCTGTGGGAGGAACCGTTCCCGGTGTACCGCTGTAATTGTTGTGGTATTTTGGGCTGCCGTAGGCTTAAGTTAAATTGAAACTTTCACCCGGGATTTTCGGCGACGGTGAAACACTACCGCGTATGTTTGCTGTTTCATAAATACACGCGCACCCACCGTACACACGGAAGTGGACGTTTATACATAAATATATATATATAAAAAAAAACTACTGTACAAACTCCCTTTTTCGAGGGGCTTATGTTATCCTAGTACTAAAATCTGAAAGTGAATTAAAAAGGGAAATTCATTAAATTCATTCAGTCGAACGTGTTTCTTTGAAGCACAGTTTCATTTATAACGTTGGGCATAAAATATTGCTATTAAATATGGTTAAATTGTCTAAAATTGGTAAATAATAATTTATTCCACTTATGTACTGCAGATCATTTTGTCCACTAAATATCTTCGATCAATGTTCCACGATATCACTTCGTTATGTTAGTTTTTTCACATTTTATATTTTTTTTTTACACTTTAACATTTCACTACACACTGCATTGTTGCAAAAAAAATGTATACAAAAAAAATCAATAATTCACACTTCCTTCCTAGCGGTGACCCGAACAACCTTCAAGGGATATTTCCATACAACTTGTTCGATTCTTTGTTTATATGCCAGCAGCACCCATTGCATACATTAATTCCACTTTGTCCTGTCCAAAATCACCAATGAGCGCACGTTTCATCCCCCCCCTTCCCCCCGATCGATGCTTTTTCTCCTTTCCTCTAGTGTGAATGGTGCATCGTCAGTATGGATCCGTCTGCCAGCAAGGACAAACTAATTATGACCGTTTGCAAAAATCTGACAACTGACAACCGCGGAACACCGATTTCACAAATTTATTGAAGATCGATTCCGGCGAAATGCTTCATCTTGCTCCGTTGTTTCGCTTCGTAGATGGAGGATAAAGAAAGAACAAGAAAATCTTCAACTTGATCGATTAAATATGTCAGTTTATCCGCAGCACACACACACACTGTCTACCCTCTCTCCAGACACTTCCTTCCAGACAGCAATGGTCCTCGTGGCAAAAGTGGAGAAATTTACGACCCAGCCGTATACCGTTTATGTGCCGTTCTTGTAAGAACGCGTTTCGCAGTCAGCGCTGTGGTTCGCACACTATCCGGCTGGTATTTTGACCTACCCGGCAGCCGCGACAAGCGCGTGAGACGACGATGAGACGAAACTAGGCTTAACATTCGTCCACACCACGGCCAACAAAAGTGACGCCCGAGCGAGAAGACGATATCGTTTGGATAGATGAGTATGTACGGAGCCGCGTGCCCCAGTGTTACTAAGTAAGGGTATAAATAGATCGGTTTCATCGCTTTCGTCGAAAGCTTTTGCGTGACCGTCGCGACGTTGTACGACCAGATCGTCTCGAGTCTGTCGCTGGCGGTGAGTCGCTTGCCGAGGACAAAACACACCCTCAGAACATCATGCTTCGGCCTGTCCACGCCTTTGCTGATCGCCTTTCTTTACCGTCCTCCATCACACGCCATGCTCTTCGACACGCACACGAACGTACCGGTGTGTGACATTCATCAACGTAACCTCACTTATGCCAAAAAAAAACACGGTAGCCCATATCTGCTACAAAAGCCACGCACACACTCGTCAGCTGCACTGCTAATCCATGGCAGAAAAAGAAGAGCAAGAAGAAGAAGCAGCAGAAGCAAAACAAAAAGAAAACGGAAAATGGAAGAAAAATTGAAATATTTTCATTTGCCAAACAACAGCGGCCAACGAATATCTTTAGTCCGCCATTTTGCGACACGATCACTCGGTCTATCGCGCTCGGTCATGTATCCAAGTGTGCTTCATTTTACTTCACAATCTCGTACGTCTCATGCTTTAGAGTTTTGCACAATTTCCTTACATATCCCGCAATTCGCAACACTTTTTCAACTAACCGAAACCCACCAATATTGATACCGAACGAAACTCTCCTGTGCCAAGCGCTAGCAGTCAATCTAACTCAACTGCGGAAAAACTTGTACCATGTTACACTAGTGCTGCAAACTAAGCAATACGAATGGTCGCAAGCGCCGTACCCGGTAGAGAATCGTTACGCTCTTTGCGTGCGTGCACGAGCTACGCCAAGATGAGACCGGAGAACGATCAAACATTAGCAGTGGTGGTGAGCGAGCAGTCGCTCATTTTCCAACGATCATGCAGGCTGTCGCTTGTATGAAAAAGGCATCCTTCTTCTCTCTTTCTCTTTCTCTCTCTCACTCTCTTTCTCTCTCTCTATTTCTCCGTCGAACCGAAGACAAGCGGCCCGAACAGCTCCAAGCCGAGCGGAGGAAGCGCCACGGGTAGAACATATTTGTCACAGAAAGCAGAAGAGCGCTGAGCTGAGGATGTTCAATTTATTACGCACACTTGCACGCACGCACACTGACACAGCGCACACAGCGATCGTGTGATCGTGTGCGTGTAGCAATTGGGTGTGCTATTTTGCTGCAAAAGTTATGAGCAGCAGGACGATTGGACTTTTTGGACCCTTGCAAATCCGTTTTTATTACGGATTATTTAATCGATGGCAGATAGGAAGCTGTTGAAATAGCGCTTAAAGAGGGACAAAGCGAAAGAAAGCGTTTGGGCATGTACTGTGCACATCCGAGCGGTTTGCGTTAGAGGAAGGAACATAAAAAGCATTCATCAGACAACTTTTTTTTATTTTGCATTGATTAGGAGCTACCCCTTGATGTAGGGAACGAAAGTATGAATATGATAATTAAAACCGTATACGAAATGGTACAGGAACGGCATGATTATAAAGAGACATAACAACAACAGTGAAAAACAACATTCCGGCTCTACTACCATGTGTAATTACTTAAACACAAACAGGTCACACATCATTCAAACATTGCCAACCGTGCTCGTTTATATACCGCGCACATACGTCGGGCGCAACGTCGAGTTCAATGGACAGTGCCACAGAAGAAAACGAAGCAAATAAAATGAGCGGCAAACAGGCAACAAACAGGCAAAATAAAACCCTTCACTATGATCGTAGATCGACCACCATTGCTAGATCATCTAGCGCTAGTGCGGCATCATTCTCGACCGTTTCGGACGGTACAAAGTAATGGCAGGAATTTAAAACGCAATTTAAGCTTTATCGTGGGCGTGTAAGTACACAGCAAATGTACAACACCGCTGTGACATGACCCATCGCTTATTGTGATGTTTTAAGTCCTTGTGTATCAAAATGTTTTCGAAACTCGTTTTGCACAGTGTACAGCGGTACGTGGCGGTGCTAAAGCTACAATAATATAATTTAACATTTCATCGGTATTTTCACTTACTTATAAACCTGTTGACATGATTAACAATGACTTGCACTTTACTCTATTAAGCAGCAAATGCAATTTCCCTTTACGCGTGTGTTTGTGCCACTTTACTAAGCACCATGCGTCTCCATCGCATATCGCTTAGCTTCTAAATCGAACATAATCATCATTTAAGGAAACTTTTGCCAACAGTTTGTTCGAGAAAAAAAACAGCAAGGTCAGTAAAACTATTCACCGTTCAAAGTTTCCCAAGCACAATCGGTTTTAAATCGCTTCTCTCGCCAGACAAAAACGACCAAACGGCACAACCATTGCAAGGGGATTATATTATGGTATGATAATTAAATTCAATTAATTAAGCATGAAAGTACACCCTGCCGGGTCGAGGGGTGCGTTGGGTGGGATAATTTTCTAACGATAACATATACGCTGGAAAGTTTTCTGGCACGATGCCGGCCGGGGTTTTCTGTCTGTTTGGTGTTTTTTTTTTTTTGTTAGCCGGGCTGAGATTTTACTAACAAAATTACACACTTGAGGCGAGCGCGTTGAATTGTGTCGCGTGCAGTAAATATTAGCGTTCGAAGCCACATCTATAAACTGATTTTCGGAAACCGTGAGTATGCTTTTGCTGCTTTGATGAGAAGTGTACGCTACGGGGTTGAAAAATATCATTTGTAACTTTCATTAGACATGCTTGTTCGGGTTTGTTATGCACACTCCATCGAACAATGCGAACGTTAATGAGTTTGATTATGATCATCACATATATACACACACCCACAACCCACACAACGAGCACATATTACGTTGACCCAAATATCATGGACAATATCGTTCTGCTCATTAAAACATCATTAACCAACCGACCGACCGATGGCAATGGTTCACCGAAGCTACGGCGAGGGCGTTGAGATGTAAGAAGAACAAGGAGAAACTCAAGTATTTGCCTATAATTTGTTCTCATTTTTCACGATCATACACTCACACACACATCCACTCACGATCGCAAATGTTTGCGTAGCGAAACCGTTGCTTGAACTTAAAAATGTCCGATTGCATAATGATGTTAGAAAAACTAGACCTACCCTTCGATTGTGTGTGAGTATTTGTCCCGTAGGTCGCTAGTGTTGTGATTTTATTTTACCACCGCCATCTTCCGCACACTTTTAGCACCACCCCCCCCCCTCCTCCCCTAACATGCTCCTATCCGATCAGATCCGAATTGCTAGCACCAATGTATTGAAAATCAAGTCCGGTTTTTCACTCCGCCTGGCAGGGAGCCCAATGTCGATGTCATTAGTGACGCGTGAGCATCACATGAAAAACGCTTTACGCGCGTGCACGCCACCATTCTTTGCATGAAGCTTTTCACTTGGTGTGTTTCATTTTTTTTTTTGTTTTCACGCTTCAGCATCTGTTTTAATGGTGTTGCGAATGGTGCAGGTCACTCGCCTGGATGCGCTAACTGACTGACTGAAACCAACCGACAATCCGAACTGAGCTTTTTTTAAAAAGTAAAGTTACAGAGAGGTTGTTTTTATCTATTCAATAAATTCAAATCAATTAAAAGGTAAGCTTTTCGGTGCTATTTTGCTTTAATTTTTCATCCCGCAAAGTCATTCTCGAGATGACGAAAGATGTTGGAACCATTCTTTATCGTCACGAAATCGTTTCCCAGTTTCGTCGCGCGCACAAATTCCAATTAATTTTCAACGTTCGAGTAAATAATGATTTTGTTATGTAAACAGCTTCCGATTATCGTGAACCAAAGTCACCACTATCACCGCGAACCACCCTCGGGACATTAATTATTTTCCTATTTTTTCCCCCCACTTCTAGATCCGGGCGCACAAAACCCGTGCGACGGAGATGATTGGACAGAAGATTTCGAATGCCGACACTACAGTGGCAACATTTTATACAAAGTAACGTGTTGCCCCTGCCTTCCCTGTTCTGGCTTCCCGTTGGGCAAACCACACACTCCATCGCGCTGCCGGAGAGTGTGTCTCAAGGATACGATTCGCGCGAGTTCAGCTAACAGCATGGGCATGCAAAAGAATGAAAAGAAAAGCAACAAACAAACCACAGCAAAGAACAGCAAGAAGCTGTTGCCTCGTGCTCATCGTCGTGCCGATTGGCTTCAATATTCCAGCAGAGCGTACATTCGGCCAAGGCCATCCGGGACAGACGCAAACAACAAACAGATAAACAGTCGAAACCTCCGTTCGCCGCACGGCATGGATTGTGGGACCAGATGAACATCATCATACAGTGGAACCGGCTACCATCTGGAGTGGTCTCTCCATGCTCCGGGAGACTTGCACAGTAGGGTCAAATAGAGCAACTACAGGAATGGTAGCGAATGAAATAGAAACCAGAACCGAACAAATCGATGCTTTTGATGATATTTTTTGTAGAAAATGTACCAAAGTACCCAAATTCGTACATCCAAATTTTATTATCAAAAGTGTTTTGTTATTTTAATTCATCTTAATTTTTCCCTCATTCATATTCTCTGCCTTGCTTAGTGACTTTGATCTGCACGCCTGAATGTATGCAATACCTTTTATTAAACCTTTCTTCTCAGAATACATAACTATATCTGATGTTTTTTTTTTCGACTGTCACTTAGTACTTCATGTAAAATTAAGCGTATCCCAAAAATGTACTGATTGCATACATGCAGACACTGATAAGTGGATTTGATAATACAATGTACGTAAATTTGTCTAATCCAATATTCGTCTTATTCATGGTTGGTAAATAACAAAAAACACATATTTCTGTAAGATACCACGAAACCACGAAATGTGTTTGCACAGGAATCACCGTACCACCAACCAGAATAGCAGCTTTAATAGATCGAACCAATCCGTGGGTTTTCACTCTCGCGGCGCTCGCCTACGCAAAATCAGCGACTACATTCACCACAGCTGTCTGTCAAATGGCGACCGAATATGCGGACGAGAGACCTGCTTTTTGTGTGTGTGTGTGTGTGTGTGTGCAGTGAAAGAGTAGTGAACAACGTTAGCAGTGTTGCCAATAAGACATTTCATTTAATGGAGAAACGTGTTTTGCTGTGGTTTGCTTGCAAATCAGGCTAGTTCGTTGTTGTACTATTTGCTTTGTTGGCCATTATTACACGATAAGCTGCACATTAAAAGCGGCACACATTTCTCATTAACACGTTTAATGTGCTTAAACTCATTTTGTGCTTAATTCTATCCTAACGATCCATTTTGCAAAAATTCAAGAGCNTGTGTGTGCAGTGAACGAGTAGTGAACAACATTAGCAGTGTTGCCAATAAGACATTTCATTTAATGGAGAAACGTGTTTTGCTGTGGTTTGCTTGCAAATCAGGCTAGTTCGTTGTTGTACTATTTGCTTTGTTGGCCATTATTACACGATAAGCTGCACATTAAAAGCGGCACACATTTCTCATTAACACGTTTAATGTGCTTAAACTCATTTTGTGCTTAATTCTATCCTAACGATCCATTTTGCAAAAATTCAAGAGCAAACTTAATTCAACCGGAAGCGTGGAGAAGGATTAGTAGCGCTTAAGTCGCCGCACAATCAAACGGCTTTACGGCGAAACGATCGTGGATCGGTTTCATGTGCGAAGGAAACTGATATCAGCACAAAGCTAAACAGTCGGCGAGAAGGGAGATTTGCAAAATTTCATCAGCAAATAATTTTACCACTCGGAAGCAAAACTCCAACCGGAATGCGGTGAAAAATGTGCTCCACCGTTGCCCAACCTTGCACGTACGGTGGGGCACCAGGTCCAGGGAGGGCACTGCATCAATATTTGCCTTTCCGTCGTGTCCGGGTTGCACACAATCATGGATGTTCTATCCCGGGATGCCCGGGTGCTTCATTTTTCGATTCTTTTCCTTTATTGGTGATGCATTTTTGCACGCAAAAGGTCGCTCGTTCCGTTCGGTCCGAAGCGTCAGCATTTTTGTTCCCCTTTTTCTTTCAGCCGGAGGATGATAGGATGTGTGGCGAATAAGTTTCCACTTACGAAACTGCATACATCCGCTGCTGAGCGTAAAACCCATCATTACGGTTTGGGTAAACAGAATGTACTGTGCAAAGGATGAGTAGTTTATGGATAGATAGGTTGAAGAGTTAAAATACGCTAGCGAAAACATCAGAACGATTGCCAAATAACAAATACAATCAAAAACTTACGCTGTAGGATGAAGGACCTCCAGGAAACTAGTTATCACAACTAAAAAGTTCTACAGTTTCACTATCTTACTTTCCAAAGAATGAAAAATGTCTATTTTTTAGAATTGTTTAACAAATGTTTCTGAACCCGTATCAATCTCCGATCAAGGGTATTTCAATTCACTAGCCGACTCTCCAAAGATACTCGAATTTCTGTATACTCATGAGTCTTTTAAAGTTCATGGATAGCTCTCACGAATCTTCATGATAGAAATTCAGTGTCATTTGTTTGGTTAAAATATTGGCTCAGATCTTTGAAGCTGGATTAACACCCGTCAGTTCATAGTTCATATTTTATCTAAATCAACAGCATAGTACTCAGCGAACTATTCCTAAACTTTGGATTTATGCTTCAATTTAATATATTGCAATTAATTTAGCAAAATATTCAAACCTAGAAGTATTGCAAATTAAAATTCTTCGCTTTGTATAAGAATGTGTGCCTCAATGTGCCAATCCTTCTTAGGTAAATATTTCTTACATAAATGCCCTTCCAGCGTTTCAATCACTTCCCGCGTCAAAATCGAGTTCGGTTGCATTTAATTGTAAAAAAAGGAACAGAAAAGCTTCCGTTTGCAGCACCACGAACGGCAAAGGTCGACCCCGGTGTGTTCGGTTTGTTGAAGCGTGGAAAATTGCTTTTCACAAATGCGAAAGAACTGAATTGAGCCGGAACTGAGACACTTGCTCGAGCGCCGGTACACGTCTCCAAAGGGATCATAGCAGGGCAAGGGAATGGTGCAATAGGGCGAACAATGAAAGGAAGTGTACATTAGGGTGGTGCTGTTCGGAACGGAACGATATCGGCTCGAGGGATCCTGCTTTGCCCTTTTCTCTTGCAAGTTCACCGATAAGGCACGAAATGGGTGTGCGAGAGACGGACCCAAGATGGAAGCGAAGCTGTGCAGTGAAATACATACAAAAAAAAACCTGCTGTATGTAGTATCCGGACGCAAGCCGAGTACATGATGAAAGATCCACAAACAGTCAAGTAGTGGGATTTCTCCGTCGACCCCGGGATGCAATTTCGTGGAAGAATGAAGAAGAATGTTTTGGATGAAAGTGACTCCATTTCCACCGGGAGCGATAGTTTCAGGGGTGGTAAAGCTTTTCAACGATAATTGCAATGGTGGTTTATATGGTACAGTATTATGAAAATGGTTTTTTGAATTTAAAACCAACTTTAAAGTGGTTTTAGCTTTGTCAACAATTTGAGCAACATTATCGAAAGAATGTTGAGCAACATTATCGAAAAAACAAAATTAGTATTATATTTAAATAGGACAAGCAGGACAATACCTTACAAAGGCAATATCTTATCATCTTTCTTGAAGAATTTCATTAATATCTTAATTAATGCTAAATCAAACTTTGCAGTGACTTGCTGGAATTCTTAGACTCGATTAATGGATCTAACTCTTATCGCAAACTAGCTTTCCTAGATTATCTGCGTTAAAGGATCGGCAAGAATATTTTTCAATCGCAACAATGAAAGTTAAGCAGTGAAAATGCAATTCGACCACAAGTACGAAACGGTTGCACATCCCTGGTTAGGTTCATTCCAACGACTAAATTGGGTTATCAGTTTTCCTGAGAGGAAAAAAAGAAAAGTCTACAATCAAGTCCCATTCATGCCACCAGCACAATGGACTGGCTAATGGCAATTTACGTGTTAATGCACCCGCTTTGTGTTATCAACCGTACACCAGGATCGATAGCAAAGCTGCTCGTAAGGCACTCTGAAATAAGAATATTCTAACGTATGCTCAAATAAACACAGCGGTAAGTAAGATTTCATTAAGTTTCTTGAAAATTACTACTGACATGAAGTTCTATAAGGGAACCTTTTATTTAGCACGACATATTTAACCAACTATGATATATGTTAACCATATTTCCCATTCTTGCATGGTTCGGAGGCCAGCAACCCTATTCGCACAACATTCGCACAAGAATGAATCAAATTACTGCTCTCAGTGCACAAAACCAGAAGAAAAGAAAATCTGACAGACGCCGCCTAATAGAATGTACTCCTATTTCCGTCCAACCGAGTTCATAAAACTCCTGTTAACATCGTTCCATATGACCGGAACTATTTTTCTTTTATAGCCCATCCACTACTGTACCTACTACGCCCAGCCCCAGTCGTGCGTCAATTGTCGTGAAGACGAATAAAACTTTTTATTTAATTAGTTTTTATCGTGCGCTGTGATGCTGTTACGATGGCAGGCTATCTTCGCCGGGTATCCCGAGATCTGTACAATCTCCAGCTGAGGAAAAGTCGTGGAAATTCATTTATAAAATGCACTGCACGAAGGACAAATTATTCAAATCACACTCGCTGCTGTCAAATCCACCTTCGCCTTCCACCACCGAAAACCGAAAGATTCGTCTATTGGTGTATGGTAATTTCATAGAAAAAGCTGCTGCTCTAAAGAAATGGACTGGTGGTCGAGAAAAGTTTACGATCGAACCGTGAGCCGGTTTCTTCTCCGCTTCGGTTATGGACAGAGTGTCGCCGGAAGCGCTACGTAAAGGGAGCAAGATTTCGACTCAATTATGAGTTCGTTATGGGCGGCATACGGCCCAAGGGCACTTCCGTTTGCAAACAGTATTTGGAGACCGCACCGTACACAGGATCATCAGATAAATGGCTTTGGAATTTGGTCAGGGTTGCATTAAATCGATATTTTGGTCACTTTTTCAACCGCATCCGTTTGCGGGCAAAGCGTCGGTGAAAGATTCAAGAATTCAGAATGTGCGATTGAAAAAGTGTTTTAGTTTAAATAGTGAAAACTTAAGGTCGGATTAAGATTGAAGATTCATTGATATTTGTATGAGAGTATATAAAACATCTTCTATGCAATAAACAAAGATATATAAACGTCCGTATAATAACAACTCCTTTCGAACTCGTTTTAAGTTCTAGAAAATGTCCCGATATCGAACGAGCTCCAAGCGAGATTTGATCCCGCGATAAGTCTACTCCCGCAACTGCACGCTACAGATTTTACCACAACGTAGATTCGTCTTGAGATGCACAAAAAGCAGGTTTAGTTGTTACTACTCTACCAACAAAGCACCCCAAACACAAGCACACGATCGAACAGACGAAGGCGTGTACGAGTAGATAAAGACTCCCAAATTGATGACATTTTCCTTCCCTTTTTTGATAATGCTAATTAATTATTTGACTACCCACTTCTTCGCAGTGCTTTTTCGGTACTTTTCTCTTGGGGTTTCGACTATCGTCGGTATCAAGGGAAAAAATCCATCCAATAACACCCACACCAAACCGGAGTCATTATTTATCCGCTTTACGAGCGACTTATCGGGCTTCGCAAACATTGTTGAAACACCCGTCGTATACATGATGCAGTTTCCAGCTAACCGGAACGTGGCAGAAGTCCTTCATGCACGTTCCAGTCTAACGTAACCAACGTGAACCAACCGAACAGGGGTAACAATAGGCAAGCAAATCAAACTCTTTCGGTCATGATTTTTCGCACGAACGTAACTCTAGCTGGTGAGAAAAAGAAAAGTATTGAAGAAGAGGGTTTTCCCGTAAAAACAAAAATTGATAAAACGAACCTTTCTTATGTGTGTTATGTGTGTAATCTTGCTTCTTCGCTTGTTGCACGTTTTTCTCGCTCAACTCGGGAAAATCATCCGTACCGATCAGGGGACGTTTTGAAATTCCGGTAAGCATGTGTGTGTGTGTGAATAAATGTCCGTGCTCGCTTCAAGACTTTGTTTTGGTTGTTTTCTTGTTACCTTCTTCTCCTTTCATGTTCCTTCCGCTGCGCGTGTTCAACAGTCGCGTGCTGAAGTTTCCATCGGTTAGTGCGCTTTTCCCATTTTCACCGATTTTCTTCTTCACTCAAGTAGTGCACACTTCTTGGCGGCGTATGATGAGAGACTTTTGTTTTTCCTCACTTTGAACGGTGCAGTAGGTTCTTGCCTTTACTTCTTGTTTATTTCCTAACACCCCTTTGGGATCGTTCTTGGCGAGAATCGACCATTCTCCATCCCGCTTACTCACATACATGCACACGTACATACAGGCACACA
This sequence comes from Anopheles rivulorum, assembly GCA_018908115.1. Taxonomy (NCBI): domain Eukaryota; kingdom Metazoa; phylum Arthropoda; class Insecta; order Diptera; family Culicidae; genus Anopheles; species Anopheles rivulorum. Next base: position 28,200,223 of record STHB01000004.1, read on the forward strand.
CACACCAACACCAGGTCAGCGGATGGGACATACACATTAACACACCCAAAAACGTCACACTTCATTCGTACAACTCTCACCCGGATCTTGGGGGATGTAAGCGTGCCCGGCCCTTTTTCCAACCAAACACTGAAAGGGATTTTCCTTCACAATTTATATCTACACACACGCACACACACACACGCAAGTTCCCGTATCGGTATTTTCGTGCTGTTCCCGGCGTTTTTATCGCTTTTCCTTGGAGCGCTGCGGGCTCGCAATTTCCATTACCGTGTGCGAAATTTCAAGACGAGGAAAATAAATGGAATGAACAAAAAGGCAAAACGGCTTCAAACCCGCATCACATCAAGACGATGGCTCGCACCTCTCTATACCCGAGTGTGTCGGTTCCTAGTGACACGCCACGAATAAACTACCAAAAGCCGAACCGAACGACCAAACAGCCCGTGTGTGATCTACACTGCTCGCGCTCGCTACGGCTACGGTGCGCGGCCAAGAAAAACATTTCCAAAAATAAACGTCGAGAAAAATGGTTTTTCCCGATTTCCTGAAAATATTCGTGCTGCGTTGCGTTCACACAACTACTGCCCGTGGGCCGTGTGCTGTCGAGAGATGCGTTCGCTCTCACCCTGCTGGCTCACACTCACGCTCGACGATAGCTTTCTCACTCTTGCTTTCCACCAGTGTCAGGCTCACGCAAACGCCAGTCTCAATCGCCGTCGATCATCGGGTGCCCGACGACGGAAAATTGTGAGAGATATTTCGGTTTCGGTCGACCCTTTTCGGCTCACTGAACACATGGGACGGCACTGCATCCGACTGTCCGTTGCATTGCTTCCCATCCCGATGATTGGGTGATTTGGGGGAAAATAAGGGAGAAAAGCACAGTATTGCACTTCGGGACGATGCACACAGCGATGCCAGTTCTCTTCCAGGGAAGTTAATTATATTGCATTTTTTACGGCTTAACATTGGCTGTTAATTACACAACATACTCGCTTTGCTGCTGTTTGCTTTTACTGCATTTACACGCACACTTCTTCGACGTTTGTGACAGCTAGCAACTGCATTACCATTTTGAATGACTTTTGTCTTGAAAATTGATCACTCCACATCCAATCGTTCTAGCACAGCACAGCAAGAAAGTTGAAACGTAGCGTGCGGAAAAGCAAAATGATTCAAATTCCACAAATTACTAACATTTGACAGCTGTGCTCTTCACCGTTTCAAATATACGCATCACACTTCTCAACACACACATACCGGCAGCTCAGCTTTCGACTCATTTGTTCACTTCTCTCGGCTGTGCTTGCTCACTTTCTGCTTACTACGATCGGTAACACGACACACGACGACATGGTTACGGATTGCAATTTTGATGCGTTATCATCATCTCAAAATTTGCCCTACATGTGTGCATTCTTATCATCAACCTCCATAGAACCTGCACACAAGAGCGCAAGCAAAATGTTTTCAAAACAATGGACAACACGATAAGATTGACTCACGCGCGATACACATACTGTTGCTGCACACTGGCACCACTACCAGCTATCAAAATGAACGGAACACTTTCTCAAACGTTAGTAGCCTGGCGCCGATCAAACGACAGAACGGAACACGCTCACGCACAAGTACGTGCTTTCTCATCCGCACACACGTGCACAGCGCCAGCAATACATGGCCATGGTATGGTGATTTGTTTTACCTATTTTTTCCTTTGTGACAAACGTTCATGCCGTATGCGTTTTTGAGTGTAGGAGAGACAGCGAAAACGTAACTTCCCCGTAGCGATAGTTAGGGAACTCGCCCGTACCGACCGTGGGCGGACGCAGATACGTGGTTTCAAACTTTGTCGAGAGGAAGACACACCAAGGGGCACACGGAGGCAAACGCACATACGTATGCTGGCTGCTGCGTAGGCATATATTTTTAGCACGAGCAACTCTTCTTCACTACACTTCCTGGCTGTGCCCCTGGCGATCGTGTGATTCTACCGTTCGCACCGTGCGCACGGCGATGAAGTGACGAATTTCGTCGTTTTTTCGATTACCGTACCGCCTGGTATCTGTTCCTAGCATTACAACACCACGTATGGACGGGTTTTCGTCGCTCGACGTACACACGTGTGAGTGTTTCGATGAAGATCACTACCGAGAAATAGAACATTCACACCAGACGTTCATATAAGTACGGTTTGTGAAAGAAACAACCCATCTTTACCATTCATTGTACGCTTTGCGAACGACTTGCACTTTACACCCATACGCAATCATACGTACGCTAATGAACCGCGACGAAACAGCACCGCTATATACACATGAATGGAACCGCCGTCCACAGCCGTATCGAGTGCGACAAAATCAATCAAAAACTTGAATCAAACACAGGGAAGATACACCGTACACCACTGCACACACAATAAAACTATTTCTGCTGAGCAAACGTATAGAAACAAACGCGCGCGCATATGTGTGTGTGTGAATGTGTGCCTGCTTACTTTTTTGTATTTGGTATGCAACTTGAAACACAAGCAGGCTTCGTCGCCGGAAGCGCAACGATGGGCACACACGGCGTGCCGGGTGTGTGAAATGAACTGAAAACTCCCAAATAATATCGGTAGCCAGAACCGACCATCCGCCCCAGCAAAACTGTGCCGCGGGGGTGAGCTGATGATCTCACCCACCTTCGATGCTGATGATGCACATACAATAACGAAGAGTGAGAGCGAGAGAAGCGAAGAGGATTTTGCTCAAACTATGAGAATCTATTGCAACAGTGTGCCGAGAGCGGACAAGCCGCATGTTATCCGTGGTCAAAATTTTACACATCTTTTTAAAATTTTCCTAATTCATGTACCGGTATTGGTGATCATAGTGCAATAACTTAATTCTGGAACACGTTACAAATGCAACTGTTCATTTGTTTGCACAGGGATGTGTATTCTATCAAAAAGTAAAGATTTTAAAATAACGAACAAAAAAAATATAACCCCACGTATCCCATTGTGCAAGATTGCTGAGAGAGAGAGAGAAAAAGAAAACAGACGATGAGAGCAAGAGCGTGACACCCCATTCCTGCGTGAACAGAGGAAGCAAGCGGCAAACGTGTGTGCATGGCGCCCAAAACATCCCCCTCGGACCGCCCTGCTCCAACAATGCAATTCTCCAACAACCAAACAGATAAGGGGGTCGAATGATGGAGGATGGTAAAGGAGCGTGATGACGCGTTGGCGGCGGATCGGTTGCGAAGGTAACCGAGCGACGGTGACACAGACAACACCACCACCTGTCTCTCATTACGTGCACTCCATTTCAGTCACGCACACACGCATACGCGGATTGTCCTCGGAGAAACGCCTCCGCACGGTTCACTTTTGAGAGGGTTGCTTACTCACTCGCCCTAGACTGACAACACTTTTGCCCATTGATGGTAGCTTTTTCCTTGTCCCGATAGCTTCAACACGACCGTGACGCACCAATGCCGCACCACAAACACACAATTAAGATTCTTTTCCATGTCGTTGAGCAATCATCTGTATTTCAGATGCGCTCCGCCAATTGGCTATACGTCACGGATCACACTCACCGCTTACGGTTTCGGTCTGGTTCCGGTCTAGTCCTGGTCTGTTCTGCGTAGCAAGTTCGCGGAAGCATGCTTCACTTTCGCTGCAATTTGATCTCTCGCTCGCACACATACACTTTGACACCGACCATCGCCTGCTTGAACCGTGAAGTAGTGAAAACGTAAACAAAAGGCAACCGCGCACCTCTTACCTGCTGTACTTGGACGATGTGCCCACAATCAAGTGTGCCGGTTTGAAGTATGCGCTGTGCGCATTCGCGCGTGTGTTGGGTAGTGTGTTGGTATTCACAGATGTTTTGTGGCCTTTTGCTTGAAGTAAACATTTTTGTTCATAAACTTTCTCAGATGGAATAAATAGAAAATATAGTCCACGTTTAGCTCACATACGGTAGCAACATTTTTAGTTTATTTAGCTCTGAAACTAATTACTTCACACTAATTCATGGCGGCTATCAATTTTTTGGCCAACATTTTCTTATGTTTCGCTGAACCAACGCCAGATTTAGAACGTTTCTTTTTGTTCTTCGTTTCCGACACTTTGCCGTGAAAATCTTGTTCCACTTCAGCAGCGTTGCTTTCGTTAGCACCATTCTTTCCAGCAGCGGCACCATTCTTTTCCTTCGGTTTGGATGGCAGCTTTCGTCGCTTGACCACATTGCCCTTTTTGTTAACCTTTACATTGGAGAGCTGCGTATCCACCAGCTGTATTCTAAGTGGACGATTGTTCAGCTTTTCCTGGTCCAGTTTGAGCACTTTTTTAATGGAAACACCCTTCTTGAAGCAAACGTACGCGAAATACTTTTGCGAGATTAATCGAACGAACTCGATCGGTCCAACTCGGCCGAAAAAGTCGTACAGCTCATTTTCCGTAGTACCTGTGTAAGATAGAGAGAGAGAGAGAGAGTGGAGAAAAGAACGTAAGGAACTTCCTGAACTATCGCAGAAACTGTACAGTACGTACCTCGTTGAATGTTTCCTACGAATACCGTAGATTTAGCGTCACCTATTTGTTTCTTGCCCTGTGGACATACGCGAATGCGATTTCCATCCACCAGCTCACCATTCATCTCACAAGCTTTTTCCATTTCTTCCTTGGTGGAGAAACGCACGTAACAGTTGAGCGCTAGAACGTTTTTTATATCTTGCTTAAAGAAAATCTTTTGCCCATCGTTCGTCCTGATGCGCACTGTCTCTATGGTACCGTACTTGCTGAACAATGTTTTCAGCTGGGCTTTTGTTATAGTCGGCGGAAGGTTGGCAATAAAGATGGTGTACTCTTTGCGCTTGGAAGCTGAAACAGGAACAGATTATCAGTGCTGATTTGTAAAGGTGACCACATTTTTTATTTGTCTTACCTTTGGCTTCTTCTTCAGTAGGGGTATCCTCTGTCTCGATGTTTCCTTCGTTCTTTTCAATGTCATTCTTAATTTTTTTAACTTTAGCAGTTTTAGTCTTAATTTCGGAAGACTTTGATTGTAATTCAGTTTTCATCTTTTTTGCCGGTTCAGCTGGATCGGTCGCAATTGCCAATGGTTTAACTGCTTTCTTCTTCTTTTTAATAACTTTGGATGCTGGTGCAACACCATTTTCTGCCTTGACCGACTTTGATTTCATTTTCAGATATAGTTATATTATTCGCAGCGTTTTATTAAATCCTGCAGACTCTGCAGGAATGCACGTTCTGAAGATCGAAAAATCAAATAAACAAAAACATGCGGTTGGCCCTGTTGAAAGGTGTGTTTTGCTCGTGCTCGGATGACACATTAAGAAGGGCGGTTTACAATGGCTCGTTCGATTTCTCCAGTCTGGTAACCCTATGTTTGACAACTGGCTACCCATCTAAAGCGGTCGTTTCAATCGAACATTTAGCTTACATCCAGGAAATCATGAAGAATGATATCTTGAAATCGATATTTTCCATATAAATGTAATGAGAAAAGTGATGTACATTTTCCATGGCTAACAATGTTGTATATGTTGTTGTCAGCATTTACCGACAAAAAACGTACAGCTTTCCATATAGACCTTGAGTGTGTTGATGCCGATATAAACAAATTCTATACACCCTGACCCAATCCTTGGAGCCCAATCCAAGGCGATGTTTGTTGAAAAATAGTTGGCGTATGTGAGAAGTTATCTGTTTAGCAAATAGTTTTCTAAAAAAAACGAAATGAATTCCTCCACCGCCGCTGGTGGCGAAAAGGCGGATAATGTACCTGCTAGAAAACGACAGATACGGCAAAGTGTATTGGGAATGCTGAAAAAGGTGGACATCAAAAACAGGGGCTTGAAACGATTCTTCTACTTCACGTACGAGGCAGAACCATCGGTGAAGCAGGAAAATGTGAAAAAACTCTACTTCAGCAATGGGGAAATCTGCGAGGGGGATGAATATTTTCTGCAGCACAGTAAGTACGACGACGTCGTCGACGGCGGCGGTGGAAGTGCGGACCGATCACCGACCGGCAAAATGCTAATGTTGATTTTTTTTATCTGGCTTCTTTCTGGTGCGGGTGCAGTGAAAAAGAGCGTATTCGTAAGTAATATTCCCGGTGGAACGAAGAAATCGGAGATATATCAACTGTTCCAGCGCTTTGGCATGGTGCTCTCGATTGAGTTGAGAACTCGCGGTGGTCGCAGTATAATGGGCCGTCAGTCACAGTATCCGTTCGAAATTGGGCCGTACCTGTGCAGCACGATCGAGTTTGACTCGGCGGACAGTGCGAAGAATGCATGTGAGGTGAAAACGGAGAGTACCTACGTTGCCAAACCGATCGTGAACCCGTCGTTGCTCGGTAAGTTGTTGGAAGGGAATAGTTCTTCGAATGTCTAACAAATGAATCCATTCAAGGGACGGAACATTGTGTGTATGTTGAAAACATACCAACCGCAACGACTCGCCAAGAGCTGTGGCAACACTTCAAGCTGTTTGGTCCAATCCGTTCTATACGGATGGAGTTTCCGGACGGTACGCTAGTGCTTACCGATGCCGAGTACGCACAGCTTCGTTCGGTCAACTGTCACATTCGATTCCGACGGAGAGCTGAGGCAAGGGCTGCCGCGAAAGCACTAAATCGCAGCACGTTTAAAGAGCGNATGTCTAACAAATGAATCCATTCAAGGGACGGAACATTGTGTGTATGTTGAAAACATACCAACCGCAACGACTCGCCAAGAGCTGTGGCAACACTTCAAGCTGTTTGGTCCAATCCGTTCTATACGGATGGAGTTTCCGGACGGTACGCTAGTGCTTACCGATGCCGAGTACGCACAGCTTCGTTCGGTCAACTGTCACATTCGATTCCGACGGAGAGCTGAGGCAAGGGCTGCCGCGAAAGCACTAAATCGCAGCACGTTTAAAGAGCGTCACATCTCCGTGCAGATGGCATATCAAAAGTACTGTAATCCGGACGGTGAGTTTGTTAACAGCCCGAGATCCGAACGAAGTGTGGTGGCAAACAATTGTACCCTCTTTTTTCCTCCCTTACACCAGAGCTATCAAACAATGCACTACGAATCTTCTTTCAACCATTTGGCGATGTGGTGTCGCTCGATCAAATGCCCCACCAGCGGGCGGGCTACGTGTGCTTCAAGCCACCGATCCCGGTAGACATGATAAAGCGCGCGAACCAGCAAACGTTTCGCAACCGGCGCATAACGATCGAGAAACTGGACCTGCCCGGTGCTCCGAAGGATGGCAAATCGATGAAAGCGGTTGGCAATGGTAAAAATGGCCGCGAAGCAACAAATGCTGGCAATGGCAGTGGGAGTAATAGTAATAGCAGAGAGAGAACTGCTGGTACGGGTGCTTCCGGTAAAACTACTTCCAGCAAGGTAAACAAAGTAATTCAAATTAAGCTGGGTCGAAAGATCGCCCGTAAAGGGCTTCCAGTGGGTCGCAAACCGTTGGCCAAGAAGGTTGGCAGCGAGCTGACCAAAACCGAATCCGGAAAGGGCGGCGGTAAGGCGGCTTCCGACAATGCGAAAGAAAATCGGGCCACTTCGTAGGTGAGATTGGCGATGGGAAAATCTCTTCCACAAGGCAACAGCCTCCAACCTCGAATAGTGTAAAAATAAAAAGTTTTATTTAAAAGTGTAACCCATTTTCTCGCTCTCGCCTTTCCTTTGCACGTAGCTCTGTCGGCTTCGCATTTAATCGGAAAGTTTTATTCAAGTATGGTACAAAGGTGCTGCGGCTTGCAAAGTGTGGTGTGCGTGCATCCTATTTCTTCCACGTGCGTTCCAGCTGCTCCGAGATAGCTTCCAGGAAGTCCTGCGTGTTCAGGTACATGCTGTCCTTAAGGTTGCGCGAGCCGTGGATGCAAAGCGCCAGATCCTTGGTCATCTTGCCCGATTCCACCGTGTCGACGCAGGCTTTCTCGAGCGATTGGGCGAAGCGAGCCAGATCGGGCGTATTGTCAAGCTTGGCACGGTGCTCCAAACCGCGGGTCCACGCGAAGATCGATGCGATCGGATTCGTGGAGGTCGGACGTCCCTTCTGGTGTTCACTGTAAAAGGGAAGAGCCATTAAAATCGTCAACTTTTCCATTCGATCTTAGCTCGATCGATCGCTTTGTTGAGCATCTTACCGGTAATGTCGCGTGACGGTTCCGTGTGCGGCTTCCGATTCGAGCGTTTTACCATCCGGGCACACCAGCACCGATGTCATAAGGCCGAGCGAACCATATCCCTGCGCTACAATGTCCGACTGCACGTCACCATCGTAGTTCTTGCAGGCCCACACGAACTCTCCCGAGGATTTAAGTGCCTGCGCTACCATATCGTCAATCAGTCGGTGTTCGTACCAGATCTTGGCCTCCTCGAACTGTTTCTTGTAGTTTCTGTAGAATGCAAAGGGAAGCAAATAGAGTTATATACAATTTCCATCGCAGTTCAGCGTGCACGTGGCCGTACTTCTCATAAATCTCCTGGAAGATGTCCTTGAAGCGACCATCGTAACGCTTGAGAATCGTGTTCTTCGTGGACAGGTACAGCGGCCAGCGTTTGCTAAGCGCCACCTGGAATGACGAATGGGCGAACGCGTTGATCGATTCGTCCGTGTTGTACATAGCCAGTGCCACACCGGGTGCTTTGTACTTGTACAGCTCGATCTCCTCCACCGTGCCGTCATCACCCTGGTACACCATCTTCACCGTACCGGGCTTGCGGACCACATAGTCCTGCGCCTTGTACTGATCGCCGTGCGCGTGACGACCGATCACAATCGGTTTCGTCCAGCCGGGCACAATGCGCGGAATGTTGTTGCAGATGATCGGTTCGCGGAACACGGTACCGCCGAGGATGTTACGGATCGTACCGTTCGGGCTGAGCCACATCTTCTTCAGCTTGAACTCTTCCACGCGCTGCTCGTCCGGCGTGATCGTCGCACACTTGATGCCGACATTATGCTTCAGCATTGCGTGCGCTGCATCGATCGTAACCTGATCGTCCGTCTGGTCGCGATAGGGCAGACCGAGATCGTAGTAGAGCGCTTCAACCTGGGTAAGGAGAATGAGATCGTTTTGAAGACATAATAAAATGTTTTTTTTTTTTAATCGTTTTAGGTAATCTGCATCGCTTGAACGGACCTTCACATAAGGAAAGATGAGCTTATCCTTGATGAACTGCCAGATGATACGGGTCATCTCATCGCCATCCATCTCCACCACCGGCTTTACAGCCTGAATGCGGGTGTCAGTGCCTGAAAACAAAAGGACAAACACATACATCAGTAAAACTGGATCAACAATGTAGTAAGCCAGCAGCATGTAGGCAACACGGCAAAAAGGAAACCGATCCAAGGCCAAGTCCATCTGGGTCAGGATGATAAGGGATTTAAGCCGCGCGCAAAAACATCGTTCTCCTAGAAAACGGCATCCCAGGGCGGGCACAAGCGCAAGTATCAGATCGCGATTATCAAACCAAGATTGCATCAAACTACAGCAAAACGACCTTTGAAACTGTTTTGATTTTTAGCTGCCGCCGACTAGTCAAATAAATATGCTTACGAAGTGCCCGAGCCGATGGGTTGCAGCTGTATAATAAAACATCCGCTTTAAAGAAGATTAATCAATAAAAACCAATACAAGTTCCTTACTGCCCGTTCCGCCGATGCATATCCGGGCAAAGGAAAAAAGCCACTCCAGACAGAAAGTAATTACGCGCGATCGTACAAAAACGATCAAAAGAAAAACAGGTCATGGTCATCACAACTGCAGCCGCGGCTGCTACTGTAACAACAGGGTGCAATTGCAATACAGTGCATCTTTGTGTGGAACTTTTGTCAGCATAAATACAAACCACACACACACACACACACACATGCACAAAGATGCACGCGCACGTGTGATAAAACAAGAGATAAGTAACAAAGATCAAGAAGCGAATAAGACATTGGCGATACTTACTACGGGCACGCGTCGGCACTATCGAGACGGCTGGCAGAACCGATCGGGTTGAGCTACCCTGGACGGGAAGTGTCTTGCAGAAGCGTGCGAGAAGGCGCGCCATGATGATGGTGTGTTAGGGAGTTTTTTTTTTCTATAAAATTCTGAAAGTAAACAAAAATAAACGAAACTTAAGCGTACACGTCATCGAACTGTAACTAAACACCACAAGAAACTGAACTGCGAGCGAAGATTGTAAGAAATCACTCCCATTATCAGTACGCAAGTACATCGACCCGATAAGGAAAGGGGTATATTTTTTGGGTGACAACAAAACCGGACCCCGGCAATAACAAAATAAAAAAAAAAACACGCACGTTTATCACATCCCCACAAAAGAACTCGCACACACAGAGACGCACTGCCGATGAGGTTAAGAACCTGCGTTGACAGCCGCCGGAAAAGGTAAACAAAGCCAAACCTCACCAAACTGACGGAGACGGAGACGGAGCTGAGGATACGTGCGTATCCCGTGCAGTCGTGTTATTACCGGAACAGGAAGAACGGACACTAACTGGGTAAGCCGCGATCGTAATGCGTTTGGGAAAGTGTGCTTTGGCGTGTGTGTGTGTGTGATAGATACGTGAGAGGAGCCACAGAGACTTTGCTCGCTCACTCAGTGTTTTCCCGGCGAACAGAACCAACCACACAGCAGCGACGACGAAACACCGATGTTGCTGCCACGAATGTCACGAACAAAGTGATGCCCAACGGAGAGACCACACGGCAGTACCTCTCATGATCGGACGGAGAGCGCGTGAGCGGATACGGCGAACCGGCACCACATGATAAGAATTACGCGTAGACCGCGGCTCTGTCCTGCCTGTTGCGTTGTACGTGAAATTCCGCGAGAGCGAACCGATGCAGCCGGTGGCGAATGTGGTGAGTAGATGAGCGAAAGATGGTTTTTTTCTTGTTGTATTTGCTATTCCGTCAACGAAACGTTCCGCCGAACTCTGTAGGCGTTTGAACCAAGCCAACCAGCCTACCGCAATGCCCGCATATCTCCTGCACATCATTTAATCTCATCTTCCCCATGGGCTTTTCGTTTGCCTCCCTGCTAGGGACACATAAACGCATTTGCTTTTATTTTTAGCTCCCATCAGCGTCCCATGGACCATGGCAATGGCCGTGTGTGAATCGACATGCAACGCGCTTTGCGTACGTTGAAGTGAAACGGCTAATCCGGGACGCGTGTGCCATCCATTTCCATGACATGAAGACGTGTATTTTAATTTTTCCGTTTTGCCGATCGAACAGCGATCGTGACACGGGCTGGAACAACCATGCATTATGGTTTCCGCCTCGGTTCAGGCGCCCAGAACGCTCCGGAACAGGATCGGTGCTTTTTCTTTTTGTTTTGTTTTGGGTTGCCAGTGCCAGTGTGGCCAGTGTTTTTGTATGTCCTCTCGCGGAACTGGTTTTTTTTCCGAGGCGAACTTTTGTGCGGACCTGTTTGCCGAATTGATTCTGCCAGCTTGTTTGCTTACGATCCTAACATTTAAAATTTGTTTCGTTATCTTTTTCTCACTTGAGACATTAAACTGTGCATGGTGTCTGAAGAAGGCTTGCCAGCCACTGCCACTTCCTCGATAAATTGCACCGAAGTAGTGATTAAAATGTGCCAGTGCCCTCAGTAAATTGAGCGTACCTTGAATTGAGCACACGCAGCAATATGAGACCCGAAATCAGAGAAGTTCCGCGCCCAAGCTTTACCAGAATTCGGTCGTATTTTTAGCCAAGTCGCACGCATAGTATCTACGCGGTATTATTATAAACATTTCCTGCTTTTTGTACATCAGTGAAAATAGGTGTAGAAAGCAGAAGAGTACAATTTTAATACTTAGAAAGCCGGTATGCAGTGGCCACAGTTATGCCGTTGAGTTCGTCCCTCTGGGCCGTCTACGTGACCTGAATGTGCGAAAAGGAAACGATCTTAATGGGGGCTCGCCGAGGCTGAGGCGTGAGCCGGAGTTGTTCGGAAAGTCTGGAATCTTGAAACGGCGCAAAGCAGCTTTCAAGGCCGGCCGGTTGTGTTTCGATTTCGTACCAGTGACGTGTGTTTTCTTGGGAGGATTATCTTGAAGTAAGAACGTTTGCCATTTTACTCCTTGGTCGAGAGTTGGTTGGTTTGCTACTCAGTGATCAATGATCGTATCAGTAAGCGAACGCATGTAAGAAGCGTGTTCTTGTAGTGTTGTTTATAGTTAAATGCATCCTACCCGTTAATAGGACGAGAAGGTCAACCGCCCCTAACCAGTGGCCCTTAAGTAATGGACAATTTCCTTTCCCTGCTCAATTTCTTCGCCACATCTCCTATTATCACAAGCAATCCGGTTACGAAGCCGGTCTTGTAGGGTTGGATTGATGATCGATGTGACGAAGAAGGAGTTTTGGTGGAACTTTTGACCGTGATCTCTTGGAGAGTCTTGTAGGAAGACTCGTATGCCAGTTGACACATGATCTGTATGTGGATGAAGAGTTCTGCTTTCGTGGCAAGATTCTTTTCCATCTACAAGGCCCCACCGGTTTTTTCATATGATGAATTACTGGAATTATTTTTGATGAGATGTTAGTAAAGTACAAAATGAGGTATATTGATGCATCAGGTAGTCTTATTGCCAACTACTTTTGTTGTTCGATTTGGAGTTCGATTTTTGCCTACATGAAGTTAAATTACTTAAATTCCTCACAGTAAATAAAGCAAATCGGCAATAAATGTGAAGCAAACTCCGTAGGAAGCCATATTTGCATCCCAAATGTCGTCCACCACCAATGGGAGAGAGCAATCACTGCCATCCATATGGTGATTGCCGATTAGAATTCCACTACCGATGCGACCAGCCAAGACCAGGACGGTGCGATAAGATTGTACCGCGACCGAACTTTGATTAGTTGAAACGGCAAACGATTATCAGCCTCGCTGCACAATGTTGGTAAGGTGTCTCCAATGCAAAATGGTCTGAATCTAAACATCACGTCAAACGCAACCATATAGGGACTGAAGCGGACACATGCTGGTGGACACAATCATGTCCAAAACAAATGTTGACGATACGATAAGGGGAAGAAAATCAATAAATTTCACTGTACTTTCTTCAGTCGTACTACTCTATTAGGCAATACTTCGGGGAGGGGGAAACATTAAGTGATGTTAACATGGTATTAATTGATTTAATTGTTAACGGTCAATTCGTCTAACCAAAGGCTCCGAGAGATGATGGTTCAGTTGGTAGTGAGTTACTCCATGAGATTTCAAGAGATCATTGAAGAATTGGAAATAAACGAAAAGTCCCACAAGAGTAAGCTCAGGGATACCACACTCTGTACACTAACGAATGGTAGGCAAATCCTGCGTAATATTTGGAACAGACTCGCCGTCTGGTACTTTACACTGAAAGTCATTCTGGAATTTATTGCAATACATACAAACACTATTTAAGAGATAGTAAAAACGATAATATGACAAGTATTGTTACTGTTTAGTATAGAATTACGAAGGTATGTTTAACTATCGCCCGTAAGATCAACGTACGATAGTGAAGATATCATAGGCATTCCAATTTTCATAAGCTCGACGTAACTTCTCGACATGTGTGTGGCATGCTGCCATTTTGGCTATCGCTTCTCCACCGGGGAAAACATTTGTTCGTTCGAATGTGATAACAGCCGGTCGCTGGAAGCCGTACAATATGTTGTTTAGCTTGCTGTTTAGCTAGTGCGGGAATAGAAACTAGAAGAAATACAATGGCAATGCCGTTGAGCGACGTGTGTGCCTGTCCTGATGCTGTAAAATGTCACCGCGATAGGATTGTTGTTTTGTTTTGCTTGTCTGCGTCTTATCGTACGTTTCAATTATTTAGCAAAGCATGTTACTTAATGCTTGTGATAATGCACAGCGGAGATCGTTGCCCGCCGTGTAACCTGAGCAATGACCATACGAAAAGATATCGCTGCGTACCGTTATCGTAACCCAGCCAGAAACACACCGAAATAGGTGATAATTAAAAAGTTTAGTGACCATTTCTGCTGGGCATGATAACAGCTCGGTTTTGTGCCAACTTTACGTAACTTGCGGCCCCCCGTGTGCCGCAGTGTTTGTTTTGCTTCCATTTTCGAACGAAAACAATCAAATATAGACCGTAGGACCCTCCATCCAGGTTTTGGGTGGATCGCGCGAATAGAATGCTTATCGGTGATAAACGCTTGAACGACTCGTTTCGTGTAGAAGTGTGCACTCGATCAAATCGAACGGGAGGCTTAAATATCGTTCCCGAGTGATAAGGTTTTAAGCTGCATGGCGAAACAGTACATGATTTATACTTTTCTTCTCATTTTATCTCGTTTGTAAATTGGAGCTCGACACACAAACATCCAGCACGGCAGGACGGCGCTGACGTAAAAGCGCGCGCGAAACAGATCTATTCATAGATGAAATGATGCACAACTGCTCGAGATTAAGCTGCAAATTATTATGGCGAGGCAAAAATCGAAGGAAATCGTACAGAGCGATTGGTTGTATTTTACGTTCTGGACAACGTAGATAATGGAGTTATTTCATTCGGCGGGAGAGAAAATAAACCAGAAAGCTTGCTCTAAAGAAGCAGGTTCTAATCAACCACGGCACAGTGTGTCCTATATTTCTTTGCAATCTATTTAGTGTACGAACCAGCCCGCAATGATCACATGCCACAAAAAGGAAGTATGAGAGTAGCAAGAGACAATCTGCTAACGAATTCGTGATTGGATCATTTTGACAGTGTCAAATGTTATCGGAAGCATTGTTGACCTTTTCCATTACTAGAACCAGTTCTTGGTTTGGATGTTTGCACTGCCACGGTGAATTGTTGTTTATTGATTGCGATACTGCAAGAGGTGATATTATTTTTCCACAACATCCACCCTCATCATGTTGTTTGTGTTACACTTCTAGCGTTCGCGAGAGTCTTTCAGCGGTTTGTAAATAATGTTCTAAACACCATCCCGTGCCACGTAGGTTGTGTTCACACGTAGCACGAAGTTTCGGTAGAATGTTGAGGGAGCTCAAAACAAAAAAGTGCGACGCAATTTCATCTGTGCTATGGCAGCGTTCGGATGTAACGTGGAATTGGAGCCAGAGATTGTGAGAAGCAGGAGTGGAAGTGTTCAGCTGATGGGTTGTACGATTATGCAAATTACTGGGTGTGCTTTGGTGAGGGGTGAGTTGATGTACATGTAATAAATGAACATGAGAATGTAACACGAATCACTGATATGATAAAAAATTAAAAAGTAGGAGCATTTTAAACTGTATAAGCGTTGCATCGAGTTCAAGTTGCTTAAGTAATTTGCAATTACTATAATAATTTGCAGGTTCTTTAAGTAAGAGTTCAAAGGATGAAATCGTTTGATTAAATTGATAAATTTTCTTCTTCAAATCTCTTTATGATCATGATTTAAAAAAATAATCGAAATTAAATATACACATCTTATTTAACTCCTCCATCAATAATTTACTTCGTACTATAATAAAAAAGGGAAAGTTCCATAAATTATAAGAAAGGACACTTACTTATTTTTTTCTTTCCATTTTCTTCAGCTTTGTTAGACTGTTTAAATAATAAAATTCTTGAATTTCGTGTCAGTATATTATATTGTGTAATTAAAATGAAAGTTTTTATGTCCTGATAAGGAATGGCTTTCTTATCGCTTTTGTACAAAGTTTTAAAAATTCTTAAGATATGAACCTTTTACGAATGAAACCTTAAGACCTTTCATCATTTGCCAAACCAAATCAAAACGCGCTTGTTTTTTTTTTTTGCTAAATGTTAAATTATGTACTAATTTATAAAGATGTAATAAAATTATTACTTGCCGTTCCCTGCGCAAACAAAAACTACACAAATAAATGGTGCTAACAAAAAAAAAAGGGGGGACATTCCCCACAATCCGTCTGGTGGCTGCATGTGTGTTCGGGGAAGTTGATTTTGTTCGCTTTTTCTCTGTTTTGTTTTTGCTTAAACAGCCGCCTATTTAGCTAAATCAACGTCGTGGAGTTATTAGCGCTAGATGAACGCGTTCACAGCGGAACCGCGCGAAGTACAATGCATCCTTTCGCCCACCGGTGCCCATGATCGGCCATCTCGCCGTCTCGCCGGTCTGGTGCGTGCGCGTATCTCTCGCATCTTTGCCTCTCACTGTGCCGTCGTGGTCATGAGCGGGAGAGTCGCGTATTGCACTCTCTCTCTCTCTCGCTTGCTCGCGATCGCATTTGCCGGGGCGGTTTCAACGCGTAGTGTGGCCGCTGAAACGAGCCGGTTCCAATCAACCGGCGGCCAGTCCGTCGCTGTCTCTCGCGTGCTGTTGTTCTCCGGGTCTCGTGAAACGCCGGTTCGTGAATCGTTTTGCCGGCCGTCCGCGTTCTGCGTTCCCCGTGAGGGCTGCTTATCGTGTTGCTGTTTTTGTTGTTTTTTCATCTTTCTTCCTTGTGCGTTGCTGCTTGTTTCTTCTCCCTGCGGATCTTCGCCCGCATCGCATACAGTTGCCGGTGCGTGTGCTTTGTTGGGCTTGTGTCTGTGTGTGTGTCTCGTGGCCGTACTGTTGCTTGTGTGTGACACAAATTTATCATCGTGATCGTTCTTGATCGAAATATTTCTGGTTGTTTTTGTAACGCACAAAGTGCTTTGACGTGTGATCTTTGCACAGCAGTTACGAACAGTTCTCAGGGCACGGTTTTTAGAAGTATTAATACTGCAGTGTACAAAAGCTACTACCTCTAGGCATTGTGAGACGGCAGAGTGTGAAAAGTGTCTTCCAACTATCAGGATCAGGAACGGGCAAAGAAAAGAAAAAAAAGGGTGCAATTGCATTATCATATTTGCCACGTTGTTTTTCGTGCCATATTGATAACCGGCGTGTAAGAGAAGCCAGGGCACGACAGAGCAGGCTAGGGTGGTGACCGGTGTGACAGCGACGAGACGATTGAACGACGACGCACACTACTATGACGCGCGGTGTGCTTCGCCTGTGCTCCCAGCAGGGAGATGCACTGCTGCAAATGACGAAACCATTGCATCCACTGCGATTGTTTTCAGGTTCGGCATTACATCTCTCTCTCTCTTTCTCTCGCACACCAATACGTGATTTGTGAAACCAACTCGAATGATTTGTAATTGATTTTACATTAATTGTTTACATTACAGGTAGTGTAAAACTGTTGCAGAAAGATGGCAAACCGGCAACGGCGGTTACGGGCATTCCCTACAAGAATCTGGTGATCGGTGTACCGAAGGAGCGATGGGCCAACGAAAAACGGTAACATCCTTTACGGGATCTCTTATTTACGACAACTTACATGATAAAACAGCACCTTTCTTTTTTTGTTTAGCCTTTTGTTTAACTTATAGTCTTGTTTTGTGATGTTTTGCATTCATATGCCACTTGTACTCGAGTGCATTTCTTAATCTATGACACGCACTTGGGCATACACGACGTTGTACGGAAGGGCCATTGTACTGTTGTTAAATTTTATTTATTTTTAATAAACTTTTTTTAATAAGGTTTTTTTAATAAGCTGGATTCAATGACAAAGTTAATACATGATTAATTAAAAAAAAATTAAAACATCAAAATTTACAGAAAAGGATCAAGATGGAGAAAGATATGTAGATATGTAATGTTCGATAAAGTAATGCAAAATGTTTGGATTATTTAAATATTTTCAACCAGAGTTTCCGTTACCCCAGTTGTGGCCGGGACGCTCGTCAAGAAAGGCTTCAAGGTGCAGATCGAAAGCGGTGCAGGTGTGAATGCGAAATTCCGCGATGCAGACTACGAAGCAGCCGGCGCTAACATCGTGGACAATCGACGAGCCTTTGAAACCGGTAAGTTTTGGACAATTTATCAAACCACATCGTCTACACATCGTAACGAAAGGTTTTCTCTTACATTCTTTACAGATATTGTGCTGAAAGTAAGACAACCGATTGANTCGTTTGCCTCCCTGCTAGGGACACATAAACGCATTTGCTTTTATTTTTAGCTCCCATCAGCGTCCCATGGACCATGGCAATGGCCGTGTGTGAATCGACATGCAACGCGCTTTGCGTACGTTGAAGTGAAACGGCTAATCCGGGACGCGTGTGCCTTCCATTTCCATGACAAGAAGATGTGTATTTTAATTTTTCCGTTTTGCCGATCGAACAGCGATCGTGACACGGGCTAGAACAAACATGCATTATGGTTTCCGCCTCGGTTCAGGCGCCCAGAACGCTCCGGAACAGGATCGGTGTTTTTTCTTTTTGTTTTGTTTTGGGTTGCCAGTGCCAGTGTGGTGTGTCCTCTCGCGGAACTGGTTTTTTTTCCGAGGCGAACTTTTGTGCGGACCTGTTTGCCGAATTGATTCTGCCAGCTTGTTTGCTTACGATCCTAACATTTAAAATTTATTTCTTGAGGCATTAAACTGTGCATGGTGTCTGAAGAAGGCTTGCCAGCCACTGCCACTTCCTCGATAAATTGCACCGAAGTAGTGATTAAAATTTGCCAGTGCCCTCAGTAAATTGAGCGTACCTTGAATTGAGCACACGCAGCAATATGAGACCTGAAATCAGAGAAGTTCCGCGCCCAAGCTTTACCAGAATTTGGTCGTATTTTTAGCCAAGTCGCACGCATAGTATCTACGCGGTATTATTATAAACATTTCCTGCTTCTTGTACATCAGTGAAAATACGCGCAGCAAGCAGGAGAGTACAATTTTAATACTTAGAAAGCCGGTATGCAGCGGCCACAGTCATGCCGTTGAGTTCGTCCCTCTGGGCCGTCTACGTGACCTGAATGTGCGAAAAGGAAACGATCTCGATGGGGGCTCGCCGAGGCTGAGGCGTGAGCCGGAGTTGTTCGGAAAGTCTGGAATCTTGAAACGGCGCAAAGCAGCTTTCAAGGCCGGCCGGTTGTGTTTCGCTTTCGTACCAGTGACGTGTGTTTTCTTGGGAGGATTATCTTGAAGTAAGAACGTTTGCCATTTTACTCCTTGGTCGAGAGTTGATTGGTTTGCTGCTCAGTGATCAATGATCGTATCAGTAAGCGAACGCATGTAAGAAGCGTGTTCTTGTAGTGTTGTTTATAGTTAAATGCATCCTACCCGTTAATAGGACGAGAAGGTCAACCGCCCCTAACCAGTGGCCCTTAAGTAATGGACAATTTCCTTTCCCTGCTCAATTTCTTCGTCACATCTCCTATTATTACAAGCAATCCGGTTACGAAGCCGGTCTTGTAGGGTTGGATTGATGATCGATGTGACGAAGAAGGAGTTTTGGTGGAACTTTTGACCGTGATCTCTTGTATCAGTCTTGTAGGAAGACTCGTATGCCAGTTGACACATGATCTGAATGTGGATGAAGAGTTCTGCTTTCGTGGCAAGATTCTTTTCCATCTACAAGACCCCACCGGTTTTTTCATATGATGAATTACTGGAATTATTATGATGAGATGTTAGTAAAGTACAAAATGAGGTATATTGATGCATCTGGTAGTCTTATTGCCAACTACTTTTGTTGTTCGATTTGGAGTTCGATTTTTGCCTACATGAAGTTAAATTACTTAAATTCCTCACAGTAAATAAAGCAAATCGGCAATAAATGTGAAGCAAACTCCGTAGGAAGCCATATTTGCATCCCAAATGTCGTCCACCACCAATGGGAGAGAGCAATCACTGCCATCCATATGGTGATTGCCGATTAGAATTCCACTACCGATGCGACCAGCCAAGACCAGGACGGTGCGATAAGATTGTACCGCGACCGTACTTTGATTAGTTGAAACGGCAAACGATTATCAGCCTCGCTGCACAATGTTGGTAAGGTGTCTCCAATGCAAAATGGTCTGAATCTAAACATCACGTCAAACGCAACCATATAGGGACTGCAGCGGACACATGCTGGTGGACACAATCATGTCCAAAACAAATGTTGACGATACGATAAGGGGAAGAAAATCAATAAATTTCACTGTACTTTCTTCAGTCGTACTACTCTATTAGTCAATACTTTGGGGAGGGGGAAACATTAAGTGATGTTAACATGGTATTAATTGATTTAATTGTTAACGGTCAATTCGTCTAACCAAAGGCTCCGAGAGATGATGGTTCAGTTGGTAGTGAGTTACTCCATGAGATTTCAAAAGATCATTGAAGAATTGGAAATAAACGAAAAGTCCCACAAGAGTAAGCTCAGGGATACCACACTCTGTACACTAACGAATGGTAGGCAAATCCTGGAACAGACTCGCCGTCTGGTACTTTACACTGAAAGTCATTCTGGAATTTATTGCAATACATACAAACACTATTTAAGAGATAGTAAAAACGATAATATGACAAGTATTGTTACTGTTTAGTATAGAATTACGAAGGTATGTTTAATTACCGCCCGTAAGATCAACGTACGATAGTGAAGATATCATAGGCATTCCAATTTTCATAAGCTCGACATAACGTCTCGACATGTGTGTGGCATGCTGCCATTTTGGCTATCGCTTCTCCACCGGGGAAAACATTTGTTCGTTCGAATGTGATAACAGCCGGTCGCTGGAAGCAGTACAATATGTTGTTTAGCTTGCTGTTTAGCTAGTGCGGGAATAGAAACTAGAAGAAATACAATGACAATGGCGTTGAGCGACGTGTGTGCCTGTCCTGATGCTGTAAAATGTCACCGCGATAGGATTGTTGTGTTGTTTTGCTTGTCTGCGTCTTATCGTACGTTTCAATTATTTAGCAAAGCATGTTACTTAATGCTTGTGATAATGCACAGCGGAGATCGTTGCCCGCCGTGTAACCTGAGCAATGACCATACGAAAAGATATCGCTGCGTACCGTTATCGTAACCCAGCCAGAAACACACCGATATAGGTGATAATTAAAAAGTTTAGTGACCATTTCTGCTGGGCATGATAACAGCTCGGTTTTGTGCCAACTTTACGTAACTTGCGGCCCCCGTGTGCCGCAGTGTTTGTTTTGCTTCCATTTTCGAACGAAAACAATCAAAGATAGACCGTAGGACCCCCCATCCAGGTTTTGGGTGGATCGCGCGAATAGAATGCTTATCGGTGATAAACGCTTGAACGACTCGTTTCGTGTAGAAGTGTGCACTCGATCAAATCGAACGGGAGGCTTAAATATCGTTCCCGAGTGATAAGGTTTTAAGCTGCATGGCGAAACAGTACATGATTTATACTTTTCTTCTCATTTTATCTCGTTTGTAAATTGGAGCTCGACACACAAACATCCAGGACGGCAGGACGGCGCTGACGTAAAAGCGCGCGCGAAACAGATCTATTCATAGATGAAATGATGCACAACTGCTCGAGATTAAGCGGCGAATTATTATGGCGAGGCAAAAATCGAAGGAAATCGTACAGAGCGATTGGTTGTATTTTACGTTCTGGACAACGTAGATAATGGAGTTATTCATACGGAGGGAGAGAAAATAAACCAGAAAGCTTGCTCTAAAGAAGCAGGTTCTAATCAACCACGGCACAGTGTGTCCTATATTTCTTTGCAATCTATTTAGTGTACGAACCAGCCCGCAATGATCACATGCCACAAAAAGGAAGCATGAGAGTAGCAAGAGACAATCTGCTAACGAATTCGTGATTGGATCATTTTGACAGTGTCAAATGTTATCGGAAGCATTGTTGACCTTTTCCATTACTAGAACCAGTTCTTGGTTTGGATGTTTGCACTGCCACCGTGAATTGTTGTTTATTGATTGCGATACTGCAAGAGGTGATATTATTTTTCCACAACATCCACCCTCATCATGTTGTTTGTGTTACACTTCTAGCGTTCGCGAGAGTCTTTCAGCGGTTTGTAAATAATGTTCTAAACACCATCCCGTGCCACGTAGGTAGTGTTCACACGTAGCACGAAGTTTCGGTAGAATGTTGAGGGAGCTCAAAACAAAAAAGTGCGACGCAATTTCATCTGTGCTATAGGAGCGTTCGGATGTAACGTGGAATTGGAGCCAGAGATTGTGAGAAGCAGGAGAGGAAGTGTTCAGCTGATGGGGTTGTACGATTATGCAAATTACTGGGTGTGCTTTGGTGCTGGGTGAGTTGATGAACATGAGAATGTAATACGAATCACTGATATGATAAACAATTAAAAAGTATGAGCATTTTAAACTGTATAAGCGTTGCATCGGGTTCAAGTTGCTTAAGTAATTTGCAATTACTATAATAATTTGCAGGTTCTTTAAGTAAGAGTTCAAAGGATGAAATCGTTTGATTAAATTAACTATTTTCTTCTTCAAATCTCTTTATGATCATGATTTAAAAAAATAATCGAAATTAAATATACACATCTTATTTAACTCCTCCATCAATAATTTACTTCGTACTATAATAAAAAAGGGAAAGTTCCATAAATGATAAGAAAGGACACTTACTTATTTTTTTCTTTCCATTTTCTTCAGCTTTGTTAGACTGTTTAAATAATAAAATTCTTGAATTTCATGTCAGTATATTATATTGTGTAATTAAAATGAAAGTTTTTATGTCCTGATAAGGAATGGCTTTCTTATCGCTTTTGTACAAAGTTTTAAAAATTCTTAACATATGAACCTTTTACGAATGAAACCTTAAAACCTTTCATCATTTGCCAAACCAAATCAAAACGCGATTATGTTTTTTTGCTAAATGTTAAATTATGTACTAATTTATAAAGATGTAATAAAATTATTACTTGCCGTTCCCTGCGCAAACAAAAACTACACAAATAAATGGTGCTAACAAAAAAAAAGGGGGGACATTCCCCACAATCCGTCTGATGGCTGCATGTGTGTTCGGGGAAGTTGATTTTGTTCGCTTTTTCTCTGTTTTGTTTTTGCTTAAACAGCCGCCTATTTAGCTAAATCAACGTCGTGGAGTTATTAGCGCTAGATGAACGCGTTCACAGCGGAACCGCGCGAAGTACAATGCATCCTTTCGCCCACCGGTGCCCATGATCGGCCATCTCGCCGTCTCGCCGGTCTGGTGCGTGCGCGTGTCTCTCGCATCTTTGCCTCTCACTGTGCCGTCGTGGTCATGAGCGGGAGAGTCGCGTATTGCACTCTCTCTCTCTCTCGCTTGCTCGCGATCGCATTTGCCGGGACGTTTTCAACGCGTAGTGTGGCCGCTGAAACGAGCCGGTTCCAATCAACCGGCGGCCAGTCCGTCGCTGTCTCTCGCGTGCTGTTGTTCTCCGGGTCTCGTGAAACGCCGGTTCGTGAATCGTTTTGCCGGCCGTCCGCGTTCTGCGTTCCCCGTGAGGGCTGCTTATCGTGTTGCTGTTTTTGTTATTTTTTCATCTTTCTTCCTTGTGCGTTGCTGCTTGTTTCTTCTCCCTGCGGATCTTCGCCCGCATCGCATACAGTTGCCGGTGCGTGTGCTTTGTTGGGCTTGTGTCTGTGTGTGTGTCTCGTGGCCGTACTGTTGCTTGTGTGTGACACAAATTTATCATCGTGATCGTTCTTGATCGAAATATTTCTGGTTGTTTTTGTAACGCATAAAGTGCTTTGACGTGTGATCTTTGCACAGCAGTTACGAACAGTTCTCAGGGCACGGTTTTTAGAAGTATTAATACTGCAGTGTACAAAAGCTACTACCTCTAGACATTGTGGGACGGCAGAGTGTGAAAAGTGTCTTCCAACTATCAGGATCAGGAACGGGCAAAGAAAAGAAAAAAAAGGGTGCAATTGCATTATCATATTTGCCACGTTGTTTTTCGTGCCATATTGATAACCGGCGTGTAAGAGAAGCCAGGGCAGGACAGAGCAGGCTAGGGTGGTGACCGGTGTGACAGCGACGAGACGATTGAACGACGACGCACACTACTATGACGCGCGGTGTGCTTCGCCTGTGCTCCCAGCGGGGAGATGCACTGCTGCAAATGACGAAACCATTGCATCCACTGCGATTGTTTTCAGGTTCGGCATTACATCTCTCTCTCTCTCTCTCTTTCTCTCACACACCAACGCGTGATTTGTGAAACCAACGCGAATGATTTGTAATTGATTTTACATTAAATGTTTACATTACAGGTAGTGTAAAACTGTTGCAGAAAGATGGCAAACCGGCAACGGCGGTTACGGGCATTCCCTACAAGAATCTGGTGATCGGTGTACCGAAGGAGCGATGGGCCAACGAAAAACGGTAACATCCTTTGCCGGATCTCTTATTTACGACAACTTACATGATAAAACAGCACCTTCCTTTTTTTTGTTTAGCCTTTTGTTTAACTTATAGTCTTGTTTGGTGATGTTTTGCATTCATATGCCACTTGTACTCGAGTGCATTTCTTAATCTGTGACATGCACTTGGCATACACGACATTTTACGGAAGGGCCATTGTACTGTTGTTAAATTTTATTTATTTTTAATAAACTTTTTTTAATAAGCTTTAAAGTTGGATTCAGTGATAATTAATCATGTATTAAATTAAAAAAAATTAAAAAAAATTAAAACATCAAAATTTACAGAAAAGGATCAGGATGGAGAAAGATATGTAGATATGTAATGTTCGATAAAGTAATGCAAAATGTTTGGATTTTTTAAATATTTTCAACCAGAGTTTCCGTTACCCCAGTTGTGGCTGGGACGCTCGTCAAGAAAGGCTTCAAGGTGCAGATCGAAAGCGGTGCAGGTGTGAATGCGAAATTCCGCGATGCAGACTACGAAGCAGCCGGCGCTAACATCGTGGACAATCGACGAGCCTTTGAAACCGGTAAGTTTTGGACAATTTATCAAACCACATCGTCTACACATCGTAACGAAAGGTTTTCTCTTACATTCTTTACAGATATTGTGCTGAAAGTAAGACAACCGATTGAGCCCGAAATTCCTCAGCTGAGGGATGCGTCAACGCTTATCTCCTTCCTGTATCCTACCCAAAACAAGGACCTGATCGATAAACTGGCACAAAGAAAGATTAACGCGTTCGGTATGGAGTGAATCACATGTTTAGGATAAGGATATCTAAGATAACCGAATCTTCCATTCATTTTCCAACAGCCATGGACGCCATCCCGCGTATTTCCCGCGCACAAGTGTTCGACGCCCTTTCATCGATGGCCAACATTTCCGGTTATCGGGCAGTTATTGAAGCGGCCAACCATTTTCCTCGCTTCTTCACTGGACAAATAACGGCTGCCGGCAAAGTGCCACCGGCAAAGATTCTGGTTATTGGCGGTGGTGTGGCCGGATTGGCCGCGATCGGGCAGGCCCGTGGTATGGGTGCGATCGTACGTGCGTTCGACACGCGCCCGGTTGTGAAGGAACAGGTGGAAAGCATGGGTGCGGAGTTCTTAACGATCAACATCAGCGAAGATGGTTCGACGGCCGGTGGATACAGTAAGGAGATGAGCAAGGAGTTTATCGAGGCGGAAATGGCGCTGTTTTCGAAGCAGTGCAAGGAGGTGGACGTTATCATTACCACCGCTCTCATTCCCGGCAAAAAGGCACCATTGTGAGTATGGCTTTGATGTACAGATTAGAAGCATGCTTTGCGATTAATCTGGTTGAGATTGATCGAGATGCAATGAAAAGAGCTGTTGCATGCAAGTTGGATCGAAAAGAAATGTTGTATACCACGTTGCACGCTACATGGTGAGCAATTTTGTGAATTTCACGCCTAAAGTAACGATATTTCTCTCCCCACAGACTTATCACGGAGGAAATGGTAAAGTCGATGAAGCCGGGTAGCGTGATCGTGGATCTTGCGGCCGAGGCTGGTGGCAACGTTCAGACAACCGTGCCGGGTGAGATCAAAGTGGTGCACGATGTGGTGCATGTCGGTCTCACTGACTTCCCAAGCCGATTGCCGACCCAGAGTTCGACACTGTACGCGAACAACATCTCCAAGTTTCTGCTATCGATGGGGGAGAAGGATCACTTCCACATTAATCTCGAGGATGAAGTCGTACGTGGCAGTATCGTGCTCCAGGGAGGTAATCTGATGTGGCCACCACCGGTAATTGCTGTATCGGCCAAACCTCCTCCAGCTGTAGCATCTGGTCCAGCTGCTGGAGCTGCCATTAAGGTAGAAGCGCCACCGGCCGATCCCTTCAACGAGACGCTTCGGAGCAGTCTGATGTACTCGGGCGGTCTTGGAACGCTGCTTGGTCTCGGTGCGATAGCACCGAATGCCGCATTCACCACCATGATGACGACGTTTGCGATGTCCGGCATCGTAGGTTACCACACGGTGTGGGGTGTTACACCGGCCCTGCACTCTCCGCTCATGTCCGTCACGAATGCCATCTCCGGTATAACGGCCGTCGGTGGATTGCTGCTAATGGGCGGTGGTGTGATGCCTTCGAACACGATCGAAACGCTAGCTGCCAGTGCGGCACTCATCTCGTTCGTCAACATCTTCGGTGGGTTCCTGGTGACGCAGCGTATGTTGGACATGTTCAAGCGGCCAACGGATCCGCCAGAGCACAACTATCTGTACGGTATTCCGGCGGCCCTATTCCTCGGCGGTTACGGTGCCGGTGCGCTGCAGAACCTGCCCGAAATTCACCAGATGGCGTACCTTGCGTCGAGCCTTTGCTGTATCGGTGCGCTCGTCGGACTGTCCTCACAGAAAACTTCCCGCCTGGGCAATGCGCTGGGTATGATGGGTGTGACCGGTGGTATCGCTGCCACCCTGGGACACATGGCCCCGAGCACGGAGGTGTTGATGCAGATGGGCGGTGTGGCTGGATTGGGTGGACTGATCGGTTCGATCATTGCGAAACGCATCCAGATTACGGATCTTCCGCAGCTGGTGGCCGCTTTCCACAGTCTCGTCGGTGCTGCGGCCGTACTTACGTGTGTGGCTACGTACATGCACGACTTCCCCACGCTAGCGACTGATCCGGCGGCCAACGTGCTCAAGACGGCACTGTTCCTTGGTACTTACATTGGAGGTGTCACGTTTAGTGGATCGCTCGTTGCCTATGGTAAACTGCAGGGCGTCCTCAATTCTGCTCCACTGCTTTTGCCCGGTCGTCACTTCATCAACGGAGGATTGTTGGCGGGTAATTTGGCCGCTATGGGTGCCTTCTATCTCGAACCATCGATGGCTGGTGGATTGGGTCTGCTTGGTGCCACTGCAGCCATGTCCACAGCGATGGGAGTCACTTTGACTGCGGCGATCGGTGGCGCAGACATGCCCGTGGTTATCACGGTGCTGAACTCCTACTCCGGCTGGGCACTATGCGCCGAAGGTTTCATGCTCAACAACAACCTTATGACGATTGTCGGTGCCCTCATCGGATCGTCCGGTGCTATCCTTTCCTACATCATGTGCAAGGCCATGAACCGTTCTCTACCGAACGTTATCCTCGGTGGATACGGTACTACCTCGACTGGCGGTGGCAAACCGGCCGAAATCGTCGGCACTCACACGGAGGTCAACGTGGATGGAGTGGTCGATATGATCAAGAATTCCAAAAACATCATCATTACGCCGGGATACGGGCTGTGCGTGGCCAAGGCACAATATCCGATCGCCGAGATGGTAAGCCTGCTAAAGTCGCGTGGCAAGAAGGTGCGCTTCGGTATTCATCCGGTTGCTGGACGTATGCCGGGACAGCTGAACGTGCTGCTGGCGGAAGCCGGCGTTCCGTACGATGATGTGCTCGAGATGGAGGAGATCAACGACGACTTTGACGAGACTGACTTGGTGCTGGTGATTGGTGCGAACGACACGGTGAATAGTGCGGCCGAAGACGATCCTAACTCGATCATTGCTGGTATGCCGGTGCTGCGCGTGTGGAAGGCAGATCAGGTAAGTGGGATACTATCCCCGAACAAACTGTTCATGTATTCAATTCTCACTTAACCGGGTTGTCTCACATTCATCTCACAGGTTGTCGTAATGAAACGCTCGCTCGGTGTCGGATATGCCGCTGTGGACAATCCAATCTTCTACAAGCCCAACACGTCGATGTTGCTCGGNGTGAATAGTGCGGCCGAAGACGATCCTAACTCGATCATTGCTGGTATGCCGGTGCTGCGCGTGTGGAAGGCAGATCAGGTAAGTGGGATACTATCCCCGAACAAACTGTTCATGTATTCAATTCTCACTTAACCGGGTTGTCTCACATTCATCTCACAGGTTGTCGTAATGAAACGCTCGCTCGGTGTCGGATATGCCGCTGTGGACAATCCAATCTTCTACAAGCCCAACACGTCGATGTTGCTCGGCGACGCTAAGAAGACGTGTGACGCTTTGCTGGGAAAAATCAAGGAAGACAACTAGAAACGATTCCGGACACTTTGGAATGGACACGGATTGGGTATTGGGAAACGGACTGGAAAACCGGTTGCCATGAAGCAGGGCAAGCATTTAATTAAGTAATGTATGTAAGAACACAACGCGAAACGTGGCCATACATGTTAATATTTTACGGTTAAAGTAATATGTAAAATAAAACCTTTTATGCTGTACATCGAAACACTGATGCCGTACTGATGTTTGTCTATGGAAGGAAAAACAACACATTTCTGGTAATGGAATATTAACTTAAACTGTAGCATATTTTGCGTAAGAAAATAATGGTATAAATACGCCTCAAATTCTTTTAAATATCTAAGCAAACAAAGATCCAACAGTGCGTCACCTAGCAACTGTGCGAGCTTAGACGTTGTTTATCGGAACACACAGGTGCAGTGTTGCACATGTGAAGAACATAGTAGGAGCGCTAGACCGATTGTCTGATATATTTACCAAAACATATTTAATTAAATAGCCTTTCGTACTCCAAAAATGGAACAAAACATAAGAACCAAAGCACTGTAAGTAATGTGAAACCGTAGTATAATAATTCTTCGATCCTGATGTACCATTAACCTTCCAGATGGATGCATCCGGGCTCGGCCGAGATGGCTTGCGTCGTTGGTAACGTTGCCGTTGCCGTAGCGATGGACGGGCATATTTTGTTCGTGAACCTGAAAACGGCAGCAAAGTCCCACTACTTAGCTGACAGTGTACAGGCAGGGAATGGAATTGCGTGCCTGGCGGGTCATAAGCTGTTTCCCATACTTGCTTTCGCAGAGCGATGTACTAAACCGCGTATTTTGCTCATTAGTTATCCGGCTAATACCGTGCTGTCCATTCTTGAAGGAGGTATGCTGGAAAGATCATTAACCAACAAGTGTTTGGACTTACCTTTGAGAATCTTTCTTTTGCAGATCAAACGGAATGTTCCTACATAGCACTGTGCTTCTCGGAGAGTGAACTTCTGGTCGCTCTTACCGGTGTGCCGGACTATACGTTAGAAGTGTACGCCTGGAGAAGCAAGGAACTTTTGTGCAAAAAACCATCTTCCATTTACTGCGACCTTCAACGATTGATTTGCAGTCCATCTGCGGTGTTTGCTGTTTGTCAGTATGCTCCCCGAAAGCCCGATTTGAAGCTTTGGGAAGTACATGGAAACATTCGGATTAGTCGTCTCATCGAACGAACGGTTTGCTTAGATTTGGAGAAGAATGATTTGCCATTGTGTGTGACGTTTCTCATCGACGGTAATCTGGCGGTGGTTACTCAACAGGCAAAAGTGTCTATTGTGAGTTGATGTTGATTTTAGCGCTTTTAAAACCAATTTTACTCAAAATTTCTTATTCTCATGCTCCAGATATTGGCTGCTACGGGACAGATTAGTCAAACTATTAGCAATCCCGAGACCATGGTAAATGATCGAGAGTATGTTCCGTTTATTTTCTACTGCAAAGGAGGATTGTTTGTTAGTGCACCGGATGGGCAGGTGAATTTCTACAAGAAACAGAAAGGAACCTGGAATCAACTGTGGTCCACACAGTCGGATGCTTCGTACAGTCAGCTGCTACACTATTCCACCTCCGAAGGACTTTTAGGCATTACAACGGATGGTTTCGTGATGCGAACTGTGATGGATGCTGATGTGCGCAACGTAGAGTTCCAAATTGTGAAAGATTTGGACGTTGGGTATAAATATTTTAGTACCGATTTCCATACCACTTCAACTCAAATTGTTGGTGTCAAGCCGAATGCTGGAGTTGTGAAGCTTTTGAACCTTGAGACGGGCGCTGTAAATGATTCGTTAAGTGTTGGTCCACAGAGATGTATAGCCCACCACTCGGAGAAGCCATTTATTGTAATGGGTTCCGATACCGGAGTTTTACAGCTGATCGTAGTCGATGAGAAGCATGTTAAGATGGTGGATCGATTGTATCTCTCTCGGCATTCCATTGTTTCAGTTGTGTTTGCCATCGCAGATGACAACTACTTCGCCGCATTGGATGCAAAAGGTCAAATAGCAATATTGGAAATATCGGAAGATCTTCACATCAACGTTCTGAAGGTGTTTGGTGAGATAGAGAAAACCAAACAGCTGTTTTTATGGTGTAGCAGTCAGGAGATTTTAGTTGTTCAACCAATAGAGTCAACCGAAACGGTTAGCTTCAGTTTAGTTGAGTTTATCGTGAAGCAACATCACACAGAAGAGATAAAGAAAACCCAACTACAGCTGCCTCACGATTACTGTCAAATAGTACCAAAGCGAGGTGATAGCGGGTTGAAGTTCTATGCTCATCAAATACGAACAAACGTTATTGATGTGTTGGAGATTTCTCGCACAGAAGCAGAACNCTATGGTGTAGCAGTCAGGAGATTTTAGTTGTTCAACCAATAGAGTCAACCGAAACGGTTAGCTTCAGTTTAGTTGAGTTTATCGTGAAGCAACATCACACAGAAGAGATAAAGAAAACCCAACTACAGCTGCCTCACGATTACTGTCAAATAGTACCAAAGCGAGGTGATAGCGGGTTGAAGTTCTATGCTCATCAAATACGAACAAACGTTATTGATGTGTTGGAGATTTCTCGCACAGAAGCAGAACTAGAAGTTGTTTTGCTTAAAACTATCAAAACTCCTCTGTCGGTTGCCCATTTCGAAATTGCTGTAGACGATCGTTACCTGTACGTTTGGTCGATGGATGGCAAAACGGTTTTGTACGAGGCTATTGGAGATAAGCTGATTTGCACACTAAACTTCGACGGTCGTTTCAATGGAGGAATCAAACAGATCTCGCTGGATAGGAAAAATGAGTATGTACCAAGTTATTCGTGCTCTGTTACTTTCAACCTAAATTACTCTTGATATTTGTAGGTTTTTATCAATACTATGCTACAATGGAATGTTAACTGCGTTGAAATTGCTACAACCAATTGCACAACTTCCTGATACAATCGGGTGTGTAGCAAAAACATTTACATATCCTTCAGCAGTTGACGAAACTAATGTTGCTTGCGCCTTACAAGAAACAGTATCCGATTCTTCAATTCCCTGGATTGAGAAAGAAGAGAACGAACGACGAAAAGAAAAGGGAAAAATATACGAGCCGGAACATGAAGCCATATTTGCCGAGTTTGCAGAGATCAAGCAACAACTTAAAGAGCTGCTAAACCACAATGAAAAGGCACCGCTGGAGGAACAGTTTCCCTTACAGGTGTTTAATCTGAATGCGGAAGCGACTGAAAAATTAACGCAAGAGGTAATGATCAGGTTCAAATGTTGCAAGAAAAGAGAATGTTACCGAAACTCTTTTTTACAGGCCAACACTACGAAAGAAGAGGAAAAGAAGCGCTTGCAACAATTTATAGAGTCGCAGAGTGATATCAATGAACGACTGGTGGAAAATTGTTGGACAATAATGAGTAATAAGGCCTGGAAGATAAGGTACGTGCGGCAAGCAGTTATAGTCTTGACATTCTCCCTAAGGTTCCTTCCCTACTTTGCAGGTCAATTTTTAAGAGAGCATTTGTGGAGAACTATGCCATGCTGCCAGCCAATCCGTACAGGCAGCATATGGAGAAGGTGCGTGTGTATCGCGAAACGGAACTAAATGCCAGCCATGATGCTCTGTTACCGTGGAAACCGACCCCTACATATCAGTTGGAATCAATCCTCAATCGTGATCCGGACTATGGCAATGTGCTGGATAATCTGGCACGAGCTTCCTTGAAGAAATCTTACGCTTTATCTGGAACAACCACACATTTGTTCTTTGAGCCCTACTCGCTCAGGTATGATCAACTCGAAGTGGTCACGTTCGAACAGCTTTACTTCGAGCTTATCTATGGAGATGTAAGTATTGACTGTATGGCAAATTCCCAATATTGGAATTGAAGAATTGGAATATTCCAATTTGTCTCCACTACAATTGTACAGGTGGAAATTGAAAAGCTACGCATCTTGTTTAACGAAAAGTTTGAACAAATTAAAACCTTAAAGCATGAGGAAATGGAGCTAGTACTGAAGCGTAACCGTCGAGCACGGTATGTCCAGCAGGAGCTGGTATTTCTTGCGAATTTGATGGCTGACCGTAGCACGTTTGAAGTAACGCATATCGAAGATCCCCGTTATGAAGCCGACGAACGACCAGATACCATCATACAGACGGAGGATAGTGAAATACCGGTGGCACCATACATCAGTCCGAGTGTCGAACGGCTTATGGATTTGGAGCGGCAAGAGCGTGAGCGAAGACAACGCGAACTGTTAGCTGATGATTTTAAAGATCGTGCCCTTGTGACTATGATGGACGGTGTACTGGAGCACCGGTGGGAAGATGAGATAAAGAAGAGTCTACCACTTCCCCAGTGTTTGGTATTGCGCGACGACTCATATAGACGTCATAAAGAATGTTCATAACCATTGAACCACTTTTTTATTTACAGGAAATTGGTAAAGAACCGCAGCACTACAACGAAACAGATATACGCGAAGTGAAGGAATATGAGGAGCAAAGTAAGGTATTATACCAGGAGCGACTTCGCTATCGCAAGATGTTACAGGATGAACTGCAGGAGTTAGCCATTAGCCTTGATGAACAGATCAAAAAGTTCAATACATCAGTGGCGAAGCTTACGATGCAGAAGCTTGTAATTGAATCGGCCATCCGGCAGGAAGAGATGCGCATTCTACGTGCAACGCTCTACAATCACGCACGCTTAATCTATGAAGCTAACGTCAATCGATTGCGCACACAGATTGAGCAAATCTCCGAGTACAGCGATCAGTTGACGGATGTGCTGAACGAGTTCCAGGAGAAGGCAGCCGATTATAGAAACACGTACGATACGCTCCGAACGAAGGATCGCTTACTTGACAAGCAGTTTAAGATCAACTTCTCCGACACGGCACAGTCGGCACTCGTCGATCAAGCGTACAAGATATTCAAGTAATTGTGATGTGATAGGTTTTATTCGGTGCGAAACGATTGCTTAACTCGAGATTTCTTTACATGCACTTACCAGACGTAGACCAAAGACCCAGCTGCGCTCCATCGTCACGGTGTCCGTGTTTCAGGACATGGCAAAGCGCATCGTGGCGAAGAAAACGGCTGGAACCCATGGGAACTTGCTACTACCAAAGGAATGTCAGGACTATCTGGCGCACTGTGAAACGCTTGATCAACCGTCCAACTGTCCGGCGGGGATGGACAGTAGCCTTTGGCAGACGCTGATCAAAATGCGTCGGATTAAGATCGAGAGTGAGTTTAGGGTAAGTGGTTCATAACAAATATGGCGCATGATGGAGACGATTTGAGCAATTGTTTGTTGTCTAAACAGCTAAAAAGTTGTGAGCTCATGCTGTCTGATGCGGAGGCAGCTATTGCAGCATTTCAGCGAGAGATCACCAACAAGCGCAATGTGTTGACATCGCTTGATCAAACTTTGGAACAACTTCAAAATGATCAGGTATTTATATGTAGATATAAACATTAGCTGATTGGTGGTGGTTCATAATTTCTGTTTTTCGGTTATATTATGTCAATAGTTTGAAGCCGCCACAAATAGAACAGTGCAGCTTGTTATGAAGCGTGGCTGGATCGAAATTCAGCAGTCTGGGCGTACATGTGACTTCGAACGTTGCGTCCTGATACACCGTACCGACGTAGAGGATATCAATGCAATCATTCGGCGTGCCGGGACGAAAAAACTTAACGCAATGGTGAACGCCGCTCTGTTCCGCCGCAAGATCATCTTCCAGGAATGGGAACACCGGGCACTGAAGCTACAGTTGCGTGATCTGCGCGATCAACTTGCGACGGTTGAGAAATGTAAAATCACCAAGGAAGTGCAAAGCTGGTTAAAGATGAAGGGTATGAAGCGAACGGAAGATTTAAGCCAGATGGCACTGGAGAAGAAGATCCGGAATGCCATCCAGAATGAGGAAGATGTTTTGCAGGATCTGTAAGATCGTTTATCTTTCCGCTATTGTAAGAGATATATCGTCACAAAGTGTTATCTTTTGTTACAGCAAAAACTCGCTGGAGGACATTGAGCAACGTATCATGGCCAAGCGCAAGGAGAATAAACAGCTGGATCAGCAAACACGTGCCCTTAACATTGATGTGACGGAGCAGCATCTGCAGCGCGATGCGGAGCTAGAGCAGACGGAGCAGAAAGCAACTCAGGACCGGATGTCGGCTATTGTTGAGCGTGCACGTTTGGTGCGGCTTGTGCAAGCTCAGCATACGCATATACTCGAGCTCGGTACGATGCTTGAGCTACAGCGTCTCAAAACGTATCCGACACTAACTGCTTCAACAAGTGTTATGACGCACAATGCACATCATTTGTTGAGCAATTGAACAACCAACGTTCGAAACTTTGATTTAACAAGCATTGAAAACGAGTGATCATACAATCATACAATACAGACTTTGTTTGAAACATGAGATGAAAATGAAAGTATTTGATCATAATTTTTACATACTTCAGGGTGTGTAAATTTGAAACCGATTCGTACCGAAACACTGAAGGCATGACACCGAGCGAGGCGCATGAAGATTTTCATTTCATTACCAAACGAACAATGAAGCTTACGCCGTGATGCATGCGAGCACGTCTGCAACTAATTTATTTATCACGAACGCGTTACAGCGCGTTTGAATATTTCAAATCTAATTGCGAGAGAATTCGGGTATATCGAAGGGAAGCTCAAAATTANTTTCCGCTATTGTAAGAGATATATCGTCACAAAGTGTTATCTTTTGTTACAGCAAAAACTCGCTGGAGGACATTGAGCAACGTATCATGGCCAAGCGCAAGGAGAATAAACAGCTGGATCAGCAAACACGTGCCCTTAACATTGATGTGACGGAGCAGCATCTGCAGCGCGATGCGGAGCTAGAGCAGACGGAGCAGAAAGCAACTCAGGACCGGATGTCGGCTATTGTTGAGCGTGCACGTTTGGTGCGGCTTGTGCAAGCTCAGCATACGCATATACTCGAGCTCGGTACGATGCTTGAGCTACAGCGTCTCAAAACGTATCCGACACTAACTGCTTCAACAAGTGTTATGACGCACAATGCACATCATTTGTTGAGCAATTGAACAACCAACGTTCGAAACTTTGATTTAACAAGCATTGAAAACGAGTGATCATACAATCGTACAATACAGACTTTGTTTGAAACATGAGATGAAAATGAGAGTATTTGATCTTAATTTTTACATACTTCAGGGTGTGTAAATTTGAAACCGATTCGTACCGAAACACTTAAGGGATGACACCAAGCGAGGCGCATGAAGATTTTCATTTCATTACCAAATGAACAATGAAGCTTACGCCGTGATGCATGCGAGCACGTCTGCAACTAATTTATTTATCACGAACGCGTTACAGCGCGTTTGAATATTTCAAATCTAATTGCGAGAGAATTCGGGTATATCGAAGGGAAGCTCAAAATTAGGGCCATCCGGGTGACTTTATGTTACCGATAAAGGGCCGACTGAAAAGAATCGGAGGAAACGCATTGGACGGTAGTGGAAAGTTCAAACCCCAATCGGGCACCACCATGGTTCCTCGTCACGGTACGCTGCACACTTTCGGCGTGTAAGCTGTGCTGCTGCAGGTGGAAAAGCAGGTTTCCCATTTCCGGTCGACCCCACGACTCGTGACTCAGTGTCCGGTGGGTGGGTGGGAGTGTATGATGAGGTTCCATCCGCTCGTTTCAATCATTTAGGACAGCTTAGGATCCGACACCGGGCACCTACTTCGGAAGAGTGCACACGACACGACAGCGTGTGTTCGTCGTGCGCTTTTAAATGATCCCACCTATGTATGCTAGGCGGGCCGATGTTTGTATGCTGGCGCATGCATACTACACTGCTGGTAGTGGTGATGTTTGTTCCGACGACCATGTGTCTATTGTTTTGTTACCATAGCAACCATAGAAGCGTGACAGTACACGCATACCCCCACACAGCCAAGCACTGCTGCCTGTATTTCTTGTTTCGCTTGGGTTGTCACACCGTGTGGGTCGTTATGTGTTCGTTCTGTGGGGGTAAACAATGTAAAAAACTACGAAGCACTAAGCACGAGCGCGAGAGAGAGAGAGAGAGAGGGCGCGCGCGAGCGAGTCACAATTCAAGCTTTTCCACGACGCAAGTCTGGCGTGGTGTGGTATGCCTGCCGTGGCTAGCCAGTGCCGGTTCGAATTCCGTGGACCCTCTCTTCTTATACGTGGAAAAACATCCAAACAACGGTGCCAGTGGATGGCCGCAAAACACTGCATTCGATTCAGAACATTTTGTCGCGGTGGAAGTCTCGGGCTGGTACAGCTCGGGCCAGCACGGATCACTCCCGGTGAAGATGACGCTAAAGTTAGTGTTAGCGGACCTGTGCCATCCGCTGTACGCTGTCCGCCGTCCAGTTAATTAAAAGATCATTCTTTGCATTTAATTGAACCAATCGTGAAGGGGAATCTTTCGGGAGCAGTGCGTCTGTTGAGTTCAGCGAATTTTTGCCCGTAATGTCCCAAGATGTGTCATCCTTGTTTGGGCGCGCACAGC
The DNA here is from genome assembly GCA_018908115.1 of Anopheles rivulorum. NCBI lineage: Eukaryota > Metazoa > Arthropoda > Insecta > Diptera > Culicidae > Anopheles > Anopheles rivulorum. Next base: position 28,237,092 of record STHB01000004.1, read on the forward strand.
CAGATCACTGGCAGCAGTGGAAAGATACAGCAAGCATGCTGCACGGATGATTCGCATGCATGTCTAGATTCTTAGTGATCATTTCCGATGAATTTGTCCGTACCCCGTTGGCCCATTCTTCTTGGACCAGAGTGTTTGTTTGGATGCTCTTCAAAAAGTTCCTGAGACGTATTCAAGAAACTGCCTAAAGTGATATCTCCTCCAGTGAACAATTGTTATTAATCCCACTTCTGGCAGCATCCTGTCGCGTGTGATTACGGTATGAATCGCATGAAGATAACTGAAAGAGTGTTCTTACCCTTAAGTGCTATCAGTTCGTGTATGATTCGCGAACAGATCAGTCCGTGTACGTGTCAAGGTTACTAAAAACAAGTGCTCAGTAACGATGCAACAAACGAGTGAAACGCCGTGCTCCGTTTTTGTGCTTTCATAACATAACAATATCTACAGTAAACATGTTTAATTTTCACCATGATATCAACCGTGGCCGACTGGTGTACCTTGCATAAAATGTAAATATATAAAACCGTCCACCATTGCTGGGGTTCGCGCGCGCGAAGATAATCGCAATCAACCCGCTGTATACCGGTGCGTCCATTGTGATCGTAAATCGTGCTTCATCACAACTCAGGCCACACAGGTGCCTGTATGCGTTTGTGGCGATAGTTCTGGGTTGGGCATGCTGGCCTAGTTGCAGAATAGTTCGGGAGTATGTCGTTTAAGGTGGAACGAAAATAGAGTGAGCTTTAAGTGTATAATTACTATGTAAAGTAGAAAAGAATGGTTTCAAGTGAATATAATTATGAAAAATTCTGAAAGAACTTCAATATCAGCATGTTGTGCTCTAAATATAGACGTGGAAGTAGTATGTATACAAGAGTGATAAAAATTAACGACACTTTTAGCTATTTAGGTATAAACAAACTGGGTCATGCAATTGATCCATAAGAAGTTTAATTTGAATTAGGCAAATCGGTCGGAAGTAAATCGTTATGATTATTATGCTGTGCTGTTGCTTGTTGTGTCAGTTATATTATGTTATTATGCTTTAGCGTGTGTTTTTTAAATATTTGGGTGCTATAACTTAAAGTTAATTTCTTTTATATAAAACAAAGCGTGTGCGTCATCTGCAAAAAAACCCAGTTGTGTATTTCAATGTCACAATTAAAATTAATCAATTGCGTGTTGGCTTGCGCAGAGAACAACCTTCACACGGCCTGAGATAGAGGCGGCAGTTTGGCGTGAAGAAATGGTAACAAAAATCGATTCCTTCTACGCGTATGGCAAATTTCTTGCTTTATCTTGCCGTTTCAATCGAATCGCGATGACTCACACGAACGGCACCCGAGACATTCTATGCTGGTTTGATTCTGACAGGGACTGGGATGCGATGATACCACCTTCGAGTCTGTCTTCCTATCGCGCCTTTCTTTGATACGGCGGTAGTTCTGGTATTCCCACATTACATAAACGTCCCGTGGGCCAGCACAACGCTTTCGTGCAAAAAAAGAAACTAGAACTAATTGGAAAGCCAGCCAGAGGTTGATAGTTTGTCTTTGCGGTTCCGCTGTCAGTGTTGGATGGAAAACCATCCCTTGCAGGAGAATGTGATCCAAGTGAGCATCGGACACAGAATAGAACGGAAATCGATTGCAGTTTTGACAAGCCAGTAAACAACTCCTTTTTATTTGTTATTTGTTAGCTTTGTGTTCAATTGGCAGCAGCGAAACAATCTTCAGCCACAGCTCGCTCCAAATTCGATGGTAATGTGAGTTTGCCGTGATGAAAAGTACAAATCGATCGTCACAGGACGTCACGATGGCGGCAAGGACAGTGTCCGTGCTGGACGCCGAACATGAAGTGAAAGTGAAGAAGAAAAGTTCACGCAAAATCAGTGCCCCTCCTTGGTTGAAGGGTCGGCTGATGGGTGTGAAATCGACGAGACTGGATAAAAGTGTTCCGGTGCCGTGCTGTGGCGTAAGTGTGGCTGGAGAAACAAGCACCACGTTGGACGAGCGCCAGTTCGAGGATAAGTCAGTGCAATGTGACGATTTGCTGCCGGACAATGAGCATCATCGGTACGGGTTGCATCATCGCAACAGGTGAGGAATGATTTTATTGTTGGAAAGTTGAAAGGGTATTGAAAACGATGTCAACAAACAATGATTAAAATGCATTTCCCTGGTTCCCAGGTTCATAAATAATTTAAATTGTCATATTTTTGGGTCCTAATAATTTTTTGGTTAATCAAAAATTCAAAGAAATGCAATCAATCATGTCATCTTTTCTGGTCTAAAGATATAAGAGGATGATAATAATAGTGATTAGTCCTAACGCTTACCACACCTTATATATTACAATGAATGAATGAAGAAAACGATCTCTTGCCTTTTGTATCTTGAAGATCCGCTGGATTCATAATAAATATGGACTTATGATCATTAAGTCCCTAGTCTCACCTTTATACAAACAATGATCCAAATATTAGTAATTGATAGTGACTCTATACTTGCCATAAACTTCTTGTCAAATTGAATATTGCAGATAACTGCAAAATATTTGGAAGTCCTGATTTCTTTAAGTGATCCTCGATTAAGCTACTTACTCCACCAAAGCAATCTTTAAGAACATTAAAAATTTTCACTTATTTTAACAGCGGAATTTAATTAACTGCACCTGATTGCGTTCCCGAAAGTTGGAATCAAAATTTTATCTAAAAGAAGTTCCGATCAATACAAAAACTTTGTTGATGTTACATAATGAACTTTTGGTGACTCAACATAAGGTAATAGAAGGTCTCAACGATTTCTTTCATGTTTTTTGGAAACACATCTACTTCGAGCGACATAATATTGTTTTGAAAGGGTTTTCATGGAATATTCGCTTTGTGTTTTTTCTACTATTATCATGTTAAATATTTGAGATTTGGGACTGTAAAACGATCCATCGATGAGTAGGTCTTTTTCGAATTCTATGTTTACCAAATATCAAAATAAGTAATACAAAGCGAGTTGTAAAAATCCTTAAATGACTAATTCGCAAAGGTCTATTTCTGGTGGTAACTGCAAATCGTTCCAAATGATACTATTTGGCCCCCGAAGTTGCCATTGAACTTGTCCCTTGACGTTGCGTTGGGGTGGTTTTTATCGCAACATTAACGTTTCTCCATTGCACTACCACTGCTGAAGAATTGTACCGGGGGAAAATAATGCTGGCTGTAAATACGCACCTGCAAATGCGACTCTCTTTGTTCGGCTGTTTGGAAATAACCTGCCATTGCGTTGCATGTACCTACCAAAGAAAATGTATGCTCAGTTCTGCATTAGTGTTCCGCCGAAGCGATAGGTTCCAAAGGTATTTGCCCATCCGTGTCGGTAGGTGATCGCGCGTGTCGATATTATTGATCATTCGCTTGTGTAGTGTAGTTCTTTCGGTCAAACTGCATCCAGTACAAAATGTGAAAGGTTTCAAAAATCTGAAAAGCATTTAAATGCATCTTTATAGTGTAACAGTGCTGTTTAATTTTGGAAAGGAAACTTTTTATACCCCGTGTTTTTGTGCAACGAGTTTTGGATTTTATTCTTACAATTAACTGAATAGTTTTGCTACATTGTTGAATAGTTTCCTCATAGATCTACCGTGACAGTTTTTATTAGCAAACGGCCGTTTGTTGATACGCAGCGCATGTTCATTTATCAACTGACACACATCGCAACTGGCCAGAATGATTGCAAACAGGGGAAACCCCATGCTAAGATGCATTGTGAATTATTTATCTTAATTGAAGTTTATGCTGATGGGACCATACACTTGTAGAACACTTTACTAAGGGTCCAAATATAGTATCGATGAGTTATTTCATAGTTTATGAGTGAATATTTGCGAAAATCTTTTGCAGCATATTAAAACCATCGTAGTGTGACTAAACGCTGATGAATCATGTCTGTACTGTGTTTGCTGTTTGTGGTACACGCACGACAACGTTTTTAGTGTTGTAAATCGTGTTTTTGTCATAGTTCACGTTAGATAAGAAAGCGCAATCGACCCTGAAAGCAATATGGAGTGTGTAAAGTTACGATTCTTACTATTGACGGTAGGTCGTTGATCCAGCAAAAAGTAACATTGATTTTATCTAATCAAAATTCGGTTTTCGTGTAATTTTAATAGAAACATCTTCCTAAAACACACTAAATTCTGAGTTAAATATACTACTTTTGAAACTGGGAAGCTTTCGATTACTGGGAAAAGTATTTTTCCATTCAGTCAGTTCTAGCTACAAGAAGATGGTTAATAAAATTGGCCGTGTGATGACCGCCTTTATTACCATCAAAACGCTCCCTGTTGCTAAATAATTTAAGACATAATTATAGTCGAGATAAGCGTTGTAATTGTTATTTCTCTGCTTCCACCAGCACTGACCGATGTGCTAGCTGTTGTCATCCCATGAATCCTATCTACCAGACAAACGTAATCGTTAATCAAATACCCTTCATGGACGACGAGCCGGACGATGTTTCGTTGCCGACGTTTCGCCGTAGTCACCATCCCATACGCCATCGTCGGAATTCACAAGCACTGTTTAGAAAGAATAACCTCTTTGCCACAGCATCCTTCCAAAATGGTGCCCCGCCAGATACGACATTGCGTCACAGTTCCGCCATATTGTATGATAATGAGCAACAAGACTGTAATGGATCGCTGTCCCAATCGGAAGTTTCGATACCGAACTCGATCGAGTATGATCTAAATAGTGTGGCACCTTCCAAACCACGAGTTCCGCTGCGACGTAGNTCGCCGTAGTCACCATCCCATACGCCATCGGCGGAATTCACAAGCACTGTTTAGAAAGAATAACCTCTTTGCCACAGCATCCTTCCAAAATGGTGCCCCGCCAGATACGACATTGCGTCACAGTTCCGCCATATTGTATGATAATGAGCAACAAGACTGTAATGGATCGCTGTCCCAATCGGAAGTTTCGATACCGAACTCGATCGAGTATGATCTAAATAGTGTGGCACCTTCCAAACCACGAGTTCCGCTGCGACGTAGAACCGGTGCGTACGGAAATGTAACACTCAACGTACAAATAGCCAACGGGACCAACACAACCATCCTGGAGGCGGACGAAAAAGAACTCCCAATGGCGGTACCAAGACGCAGGTATGGTGTTGCACCAGAAAGAGATGCGATCCTGCGTGACTCCTGCAGGGAAGCGTCACAATCATCTTGTCTCGTGCTCGGCATCAACAGTGACGCTCGCAATCCACTCAAGTACAAAATGTACACTCCGTTCTACAACAAGCGCCAAACGATGCCACCGGAACACTTCAAGGTAAGTCTATACAGAGGTCACATGTGAGTGCTCATGCAACTTTCGGCCAAGCGCACGCTATGACTGCTCGATGGCAAGGACTTCCACGCTGGCATTATTATCGTCATTTTGTTTTGGTGTTTCCTTCTCACACACAGAACTGGCCATCCGAGTCGACGTATGGTGACGAGAACGATCACAGCTATAGGACGCTCAGCTACTACTCCGAGGTAGCGAATCAGCTGGAGCAGTACGAACGGCGCAGTTTTGATGCCGGAAGCTCCTGCATGCTGAACGCCATCGACTCCAACTCCATCATGTATCGTAGCAGCATGGATAATCTACCGAATGAGCACCCATCGCCTCTAGAACTCCGCAAAAATTCGAGGATGGAAAATGGTTCGACTGGCGGGAAAACCCCTGCAACCGTGGTGGCCACCAATCGACACAGAATCGGTGTAGAATTGCGCGCTAAAAATAAGCCAAGCGATCAAATTCCGGCACAGACGCAGTCGAATTTATTAGCCCCACCGACGAGCACTTTTGGGCGTTGGAGCGGAAGCATACAGAATCTGTTCAGCATTGGCAATCGAACATCGAACGGCACTGGACGGTGGAGTAAAAGTGAAAACTGCCTGAACGAGGTCGGCCAACAGTCACGGCAACGAAACGGACCCTCCAAGGGAACCACCGATCATCGGCTACTTTGGTCGGACAGGCTTTTCGGGCGTTCGACAGCGGCAGGACGTGCCGGGAAAAACGGGCGTGCTCGCAGGACCAATACCTTCCTCACTAGTGGTGGTGGTAGTTTCTTCACGTACAAATACGACGACGAGGAGGAAAGTGCCTGGCAGAAATACTTCAATCTTGGCATGCTGCGGAAGATCCGTCCCAAGCAGGGAAAGCCTTCCAAGGGCAAAGATGGCAGGTGAGTCCACCATGGAAATTATGTACAATTTTATACTATAATGTACGAAAATCATATGTGATAGTGCTGTTTAGCTTAAAATTGCTTTATCAAACGAGTCAATTTTTATATTCCACAATCTAGAATTTGTAATATCGTACGTAATCGTTCGTACTACTAGATTCTAATGGCAGTGCTAGATCATATTGAAGTGAATTGTAGTATCCGATTGATCGCAATTTGTTTTAGTATATTTTAATAGTAATGTTTAACAAATTTAAGTGTTGTGTTTCCAACCATTTTCTCTAGAAGTTTTGCCATACACGTATGCAAATTCGCTACGTATTACTAAATGTCTTAAAGTTATTATTTCAAAAGGGGATAATTTTTTCCGAAGTAATCTTCAGTTGATATTTAGTGTAAAGATCACCTTCAAACAACAACAAGTATCCAATTATAGATTTTTAACTCCTAGCATGTGCATCTTTAACGTGACCTTGCAAATTTGGAGCGTCGTCTTCAGATAGCATAGCAGACGAGGAATGCTAATGCTCATACTGTTCCGTCTAGATAGATTTCTTTGTTTACGTTTAACGATGGTTCGTTCTTTTAAACATGCCTCGCAATCACACCACACTCTGGTGTTGCCAATAGGTCATGTGAGTGAAATCAAAGCAAACTGTTCAAAATAAGGAAAAAACAAGTCGAAAAATGAGAAAGGTGTATGACCGTTTAAGTAAACTTTTGCTTTTGCTGAATGTGATATCAGGACGGTAAATTTTATGTGTTTATAAACATTTGATTTCTTTGACAAATGTTTTTCATAAAGAACGNGAAATGGTTGGCTGAGCCACTCCCAGTGTCTGTGCAAGTGTTTTTTGGTTTTGTGATGGATCTTCATCCAGTATTGCCTCTAATTCTCCATCCTCAAACTTTCGTGGTCCTCCGGAACGCTCCTCATCTTCCAAATCAAAATTGCCACTTTTGAACCGTGCAAACCACTTCTGACACGTTCGTTCAGCTAGAGCATGGTCACCATACACTTCTACCAAAGTTTTATGACTTTCGGCAGCCTTTTTCTTCATATTGAAGTAATGAAGCAAAACTCCCCGCAAAAACACATTATTTGGTACAAATGATGCCATGTTCGGTGCTCGCAGATACTATGTTATTTACTATTTATCAAAATGACAGATAGTGGATATTGTAGCCCAATAATGACACTTCAAATTGGCAGTGTTGCCAGATTCAATAAATATGTAATAAATAAATGGGAGCATTAATACCAAAACCGCACGAACACATTAATACACCTAATACATTTATAGCTTAAAACTAATTTTATCATAAACTAAGGTACAATTCACATTGGTTAGGAGGCATTTCCTTCTCCTAACCGTGAAAGAGCACCTTATTCTGGTTGTACTTGGTCGTCTTTGACAAATGTTTATCAAACAATAAACAAATATGCGCTATCGTGAGGTGTAGTATATATTTAGAAACTTTCATAAAGTAACCGTAAACCATGTGAAGAATAATTGTGCAACATGATGTCATGATTTTACTGTACCCTGGATGGTTTTTACTGTAAATATGGATCTTGAAAGCACTTCAGAAGATGAATGTACTCCAGAAGTGGTGTTGCGAATGCGAAAAAAAATGCCATAAAACGACTCATACTCTCAACATTTGCACTATACTGTAGCTGATCCGTGACGTCATTAAGTCGCGATCACCACTACATGTGTACACACGCGCAACAGCCCATGTCGGTCTGCCGTGTTTCTGCATAAATTTCCCTCTGTCGGTTCGCAAACCCCAGACACGACCTTGCCGGCATAATTTGCAGGTATAATGGCGTGGGTTGTGTTTAGAGAAGTTTGTATTGCTTCACATCCAAAGCTAAATTGTTTTTGAGTCTACGGTCCCAAAAAGAAATGAAAAAAACGAATTAATTTTATGTTTCTATCGTGGCTCTTTATGGAAAGCAAGAAAGAAGCGACGCAGTCAACCTAAGTTTAAATGTGTATGTAAGGTAAATAGTTGAAGAGATTTCCACAGAACTATTTACAATTATATTAAAAAAAAATAATTTAAAGACCAATAAACAAATGAATTTTTTTGCCATCATATTAATTAGATAGACGAAGTGTACTAGTCTAATTCAAGTGTTTAACGATAGCAGGATTCGATTCCAATAAACTCGGAGTTTTGTTTCCCGTTACTCATATCCATTTAAATCACACACTGCAGTGTCTCTCGAGCTATAGTTTTCCTCGACGTCAATGAACTTTTTACCCATAGTAAGCAATACCCATAGTCAACGTATCAATCAAGGCATTCATTACGATCGATTTTTATGGCGTCCTACTCGTTCAAAACCTTTCCAGCGTGCGATCACGTTTACCTTATGTAGCACGATCGCTGAGCGCACCGATTAAGGTGACTGGGAAACAACGTTAGAAGAACGTATGGGAAAAAATAGCCTCCAAATGATATTTTCCTTACACGCTGCTTATAAGTCTCACCGGTCCTTTACGTGATGAATTTCTAGACTATTTCGGTGCACGGTGTACCTGTGGGTAATCGTGTGATGACCTCGTGAACCGGGGAAGGCTATTGGTTTTTGGTTAGCAGCCGGCGAGATCAACACAGATTTTAACAATTCACTGCATGTAGCTTTCGAACCGGCAACTTCAAGCATGGCAAGTTTGAAAGGTAATTTTCTTAATTGACTTTAATCCGCCACTACCACCTGAACACCGTGGCGCAACTTTACTTTGTAAAAAGCCTATCATTATCGGTACAACGGGTAGGCATTACCGGTGCATAAAAAGGTAAACTTTAGAAGCATCTAACATGGGTTGATTTAAATTTTCGGATTTAATTTACATTCAGATTGCAAGAAGTATTTACATGATCGTATCGAAACCCACGGCGGACAATTAGTTTGGTATGACAGTTCTAATGCGTCACCTGCATCACAAGCACAGGTTGGATCGTTTGTAAACAAAACAAACCTTGATCACCTAGCCGACGACGAAACAATTGAATTAAACATTACGCATACAGTGCGGCAAGCTCAACACACATAACTATTGGGGTATCCCCACTAGCGTTTGTGATCGTCACCGTCTCTTTCCCACGCGATCGTGTACCGTGTGCAGGGTTTTACGCTTCGCGTGCGTACGTCCGGAAACACAACAGCATTACGACCCGGTCCCGGACAGTGGCTGTGTTTGTGAGGAGAACGGCAAAATCACCACCAACCATGCCCTATAGCGGCCAGTTTCGTTTCAGTTAAGGTTGTTGCATCCGACAGAGCGGTTGGGCAAAGCAGCTGACTGGTTGGTTGAGCTGAAGGTCTCGCATTGTAGACAGAACGCTTCCGTCCTTAAGGTTATAGCCGATCCCAAACATTAGGTCTTTGCATTAACACCGGGACTCTAACGAAATTTCGCGTCTAGCCGCACGGTGAGCAGTGTGTTAAGAACGTGTGACGAATCGTCTGCAACCTTAATGTAGTGTTAAACAGTGAGTGAGTGCAACGTTTGGTGAAAGTACAATAGTATACAAAAACCTATGACCGACTGAAGTGAGGCGTAGCTTACGTCAGCATTTTGGCAAATGCCGTTTATCGCTACGAGAAGCTGTGTGAAGACAAAATTACGAGAGCGGTGCGCAAGCGTTAAGATGTGTTTTCTTATTTGATGCTGTTTGTTGCTTTCGACGGATTTGGTCCGAACGGAAAGAATATTGTAAAACCATAAGGAGAAACGCTCGAAGCAACACATTTCCGACAATATTTCGTCTTTGAAGGTTAAAATGTGAAACATCTTGATATCTCTGTTTGTTCCTTTAGACTATAGATGTATTTATAATATAACATTTAGATGATGCTTCTGATGCCTGTAGTGTCACGATATCCAAGTGCAACAATTCCCTGGTGGACATTTCCAAAAACATTGACAATATTGTGTGTAATATTGGAATCATTACAGTTTAAAAGATCTGCTAGTTAAATGAGAGAACCGAGCTATAAACTGACAGCACTTGGACTCATTTACACCGCAAACACGATGCTCATTGTCGTCATCTGGAACACATTTCCTGTATTCGGTTGTCGATGATCTTAGCCGTCTTATTCCAAATGGAGCTCTTGTTTAAGTGGGTCGTACCTTACCTCGCCCTCGCGGGGAATTAATCTTCGCATTGCAACTTGCTTCGTCAATGGATGCTGTTGTTGATCGTACTTCCATTCCGGATTCCACACAGCGCAGTAAGGGCATCGTTTAGTCAGCGAACCATGCCGGCAAATGTTTATCAAGCGAAGCATTACCTCAGCACGATCCGACCGGCAACAATTGCTTGACGATACGAAATCGGACGTGGTTGGGTTGTAATGAATTTAATTTGTCTTACTTCAGGTTGGAAACGATTTCTTATGTTATTTTCATGCCAGTGCACCTCTTAAATTCGACGTATTTTCAAAAATTTGCAGTCACGCTTCAAAAACATATGAAAACAAATTCACATCGTAGTGTTTCCGTTCTCAGTCAACAGGAGGAAAACTTCCTACGACAAAAGTGCTAATGGAAATGGTTTCCAGTCCATTGTCAAAACCATGCCCTTGTTTGTTTCGCGCCCATGTGTCCAGGCTCCATTAGCCCACTACTCCGCGTTCGTGGAGGTCGCTACAACACGAGGTTGTTGGAGATGAGGGTTGCCAACTCATATGAAACGTCAGCCGGTGGTTTGGGTGTGCTTTGGGTATTCTCTTTCAGCATTAATGACATCATGCATCCGATTACGGTTGCTTTTTGCCTTCCCGTGAAGGCATTACTAAGCAGCCAACTATTTATTGTGGTGCATTGTTTGGCTATGAGTAAATCTGTGCTCACTGCACGACTAGCTCTTAGTAATTGCCCCGAGTATCTATGGAGATCACTTCTCGCATCTTAATNGGACGTGGTTGGGTTGTAATGAATTTAATTTGTCTTACTTCAGGTTGGAAACGATTTCTTATGCTATTTTCATGCCAGTCCACCACTTAAATTCGGCGTATTTTCAAAAATTCGCAGTCACGCTTCGAAAACATATGAAAACAAATTCACATCGTAGTGTTTCCGTTCTCAGTCAACAGGAGGAAAACTTCCTACGACAAAAGTGCTAATGGAAATGGTTTCCAGTCCATTGTCAAAACCATGCCCTTGTTTGTTTCGCGCCCATGTGTCCAGGCTCCATTAGCCCACTACTCCGCGTTCGTGGAGGTCGCTACAACACGAGGTTGTTGGAGATGAGGGTTGCCAACTCATATGAAACGTCAGCCGGTGGTTTGGGTGTGCTTTGGGTATTCTCTTTCAGCATTAATGACATCATGCATCCGATTACGGTTGCTTTTTGCCTTCCCGTGAAGGCATTACTAAGCAGCCAACTATTTATTGTGGTGCATTGTTTGGCTATGAGTAAATCTGTGCTCACTGCACGACTAGCTCTTAGTAATTGCCCCGAGTATCTATGGAGATCACTTCTCGCATCTTAATCATCCCCTTTGGTGGAAGTTGGTACTCGGTGGGGTATGAATGACGGTGGGCAGTGTTTTAAAATGGTGGCGCTTGAAATCTTCAACAAATATGGCTAGTAAAGTCGTGCATTTTTACAAGTTAATATCCCCAGCACACCTTTAGTGGGAGGTTTTAAAAGAACTAGTTATTGTTTACTAGTTATAGTGATTTTTGTGTGTGTCAATACGTTACATCATTTGATAGTGTTACAACTATCACTGCAATTGTATGTGCTTGGATACATTTTATCACGAACACCAGAAATGGCATATCAACATAACGCACGATGTCCATATAAATATTCTATCGCTGTTAATACCGTAGGCATGCCAAGCAGCAGGGGCTGGTTTATTTCCTAGTCGCTTTCCGATTGTAGTATTGCCTATTTAAAATTGTAATCAACGTCTGAGTCTTTGATAAGGCAGAAATGCCTTAACGTACAGTCATTAATGTAACCACCGATATATAGAGTGTATGATTGAAAAATAAAACGTTTTAAATTTACTAAACAAATATGAAAAATAAATTAAGAAAATGATTTCACGGTTCACTACAAACCATTTTTACGCTTCGTATTGATGAAATATTGTCGGTAATGTTCAGTGGGACAAATGAAAGCAAACCCACTAAAGATTCTAATCGTTGTTGTTTTAAACAGATCGTAAACAATTCTAGTGCCGCTGTAAGAGCTCGTGTGCGGTTGTGCAAAAACACGTCATAATCGACACAGAACAGACTTTTGCTAGTGTTTTCATCCTGTCCCCGATTTCCAAGTGCAAGTGCTCTCAGTGTGCATCGATTCTTGGCAGCATCAAGATGGACGAGGAAGCAATGTGGAAAGGTTTCTACGACAAGATTCAGGAGCAGAAGCAAAAACCTCCGACGGAACATCAGTCCATGTAGGTATCCAGTGATGTAGAAAGGTGTTAACTGTACTTTCCACCGTTCTTTCATTAGCTTCTCGGTGTGATATCACCAATACGAGTTGAGTGCGAATTGATGAATTTTAATTCGTTGTGAAAATGTAGTGCACATTTAAAAGCTATAACAAATATTAAAGAAAGGTTCCATCGAAATGAATTTGCAGAAAAGTTCAAAAAGTGTCTAGATTATTCAAACAATCGCTAATGTTGTGATACACCTCGATTCGATTGAAACCGTAGAGCCCGGTTGGTCGATGGTTGGTTTCAGTGCATAGAGACATGCGCAGTGTAATGTTTTGATACGCGTCGGCAACCGTTCTAACGTTATATTGTAAATTACAAAAACACTAGATTTTTTACATTTTCTATGACTTAGTATTCAATCATGGTTTTACTTCCTGCGTGTTAAAAAAAACCAGAAGAAAAAAGACAAATAGCAAGCAAATTGATCATTTCCGTAATATGGTGCCGAGTACGACGATCAAGCAGGATGGATTGTTTTAACTGTTTCGCAATCAAACAGTCTCAAGTTCACTGTGGAGATCAGATGATAACCTGATACCTCATACGTAAAGTTACTGTGACGTGTATGATTATATCACATGTGGTTTGCCACAGTGAAGCTTGATAGTGAGACTGAATGGAACGTTGTTGAGTAGATATCGCGAATGTCACACAACAGCACACTTTCATTAGAGCTTTTTTATCTCGTACAATGATCTCATGTCCACGCTTTTCAATTACAACTGTCATTTGAGGAAATTAGGGGTATTTAACGGCAGATAAATGACTTTTTCAGTTTCTTTTCTCTTTTTAAATCAATTTGCTTACTATTTTGACTACTTGCACTAAGTTACTAAACTCAGATTGCGATACTGACCCGATACTTAAGTGAAAATGGGTTGAGAAATAATGAATGTTTCTTCTTAGAACATTCTTAAAAATTTAATTCATAATTATTTGTGTTGAATCTTCAACAAATTACAAATAATCCTAATGTTTATGTGTGCTCCGAATTGGGTCTAACGGATTTTTTATTTTTTATTTGTTCATAGAGGCTTTGAGTTTCTAAAACTACATTCGCCTCAAAAAGGGTCTAACGGAAACATGTTTGAATTTCATTCGTTCTGACTTTTCAACTCTACCGCTTAAACCGACTATCCAAACTGATGAGGAAATGTCACTTTTGGCCCCACTGCAGCTGATTGTTTTGGTTTGCCGAGTGATTGTGTGCGGCATAGTCGAGAAGAATCTCGGAAGCACAATTCGGTTCGTCCGTCTAGTGCCTCTAATCAATCAAATAGTCAATATTGACATACTTTGTTCTCTCTATCGGTCGTCCCAAAAAAGTACACATTAGATAACGCTTCGCGAAAGAAACAGCGAGCTGTCGTGTATGGTCGTGAAAATGATTCGTTCAGTGTTGGTCCTGCGCTCCGCTAGCAAGTGGTACGGTTCCGGTTTTCGTTTCATTTTGAGCACGGTGACGCCTTTGACAACGAGAGCGATGCATAGCAATCCGTTGAAACAGAGTCAGGCCTTTGTAAATGGACGCTGGGTTGGCGCTCGCTCGGGAACGACGTTCGACGTGCAAAATCCCGCAAACGGCCAAGTTTTGGGTGCCGTACCGGACATGAACCGGGAGGACGTACAACTGGCCATCGATGCGGCACATGAAGCTTTCTACGAACCAAGCTGGCACAATAGTACCGCGAAGGAGCGAGCGGCATTGCTGAAGGTAAACAATCAATTGAAGGGTATTAACTTCAATTAAGCGCCCTACCAATGCTGATGTGCCCTACCAAGCGTTTGCTTCACGAGTGATACACGATTGTTTCCATTCTAGAACTGGCATGCACTGATGGAGAAGAATCGGCAAGAGATTGCTAGCATTATGACGGCGGAATCGGGCAAACCGTTGGTGGAATCGCTGGGTGAGGTCACGTACGGCAACTCGTTCGTCGAATGGTTCGCTGAGGAGGCACGTCGCATCTACGGTGAAATTGTCCCCTCACCCGTAGCGAACCGGCAGATTATGATGACGCGCAATCCGGTCGGTGTGGCGGGTTTGATAACGCCCTGGAACTTTCCTCACGCCATGATTACGCGCAAAGCGGCCGCTGCCATTGCGGCGGGCTGTACGGTTGTTATTAAACCTGCTGAAGATACGCCGCTGACAGCTCTAGCCCTGGCTCGTCTGGCTGAAGAGGCTGGCTTTCCAAAAGGTGTTATCAACGTGATAACGAGCAGCCGAACACATGCCGCCGAAATTGGGCAGCTGCTGTGCGGTAGCGATAAGGTGGCGGCCATATCGTTTACCGGATCAACCGAAGTTGGTAAGCTGCTGTACCGGCAGTGTGCAGATGGCGTTAAACGTATCGGGCTGGAGTTGGGTGGCAATGCGCCATTCATCGTGTTTAAATCAGCCGACATGGAGAAAGCACTTGCCGGTGCCATGAATTCCAAATTCCGAAACTGTGGCCAGACATGTATTTCCGCGAATCGGTTCCTCATTCAGGACGAGGTGCACGATGAGTTTGTGGAGAAGCTTACCGAGCGCATTCGCAAGCTTGCGATAGGCGATGGCAGTAAGGAAGGCATTCAGATTGGACCACTTATCAACCAGGCGCAGCTAACTAAAGTGGACCAGTTTGTGAAGGATGCGAAGGAGAAAGGAGCCACGATACGTTGCGGTGGTCAAACGCTGCCGAAACATGGTTCCCTTTATTACGAACCGACGGTCGTGACAGACCTGCGAGACAATATGCTCCTGTACAACGAGGAAGTGTTTGGTCCGGTTGTTTCGGTAGTACGGTTCAAAACGGAAGCCGAAGCACTTGCCATTGCCAACGGTACGCGACGTGGATTGGCCGGATATTTCTTCTCGAACGATCTGAACCAAGTGTTCCGGGTTGCTCGCTTGCTGGAGACCGGTATGATCGGCATCAATGAAGGGCTCATCTCGGCTACAGAGGCTGCTTTCGGCGGAATTAAAGAGTCGGGCATTGGGCGCGAAGGTTCACGTCACGGTATCGATGAATATGTCTACATTAAATATCTTTGCTATGGAAACCTTCAGTAAGGCGATCGATATTATTAGGCACGATAGGTGCTACTAGTCAGCTTTATGAAACGATGAATTCCGCAGCATGAGATGCACACTTGCGCACACCGTAACAAGTAACTCCATTGTACGTCTTCCATTTGCTTGGACAAGAAATTACCAGAGCTAGCATTAAGTTGTAACTGTATATGTAAACGAAACTGTTTAATCAATAATCAAATAATAAAGTGTAAAAGCAGACAGTAGATACAGTGATTAGTTGACATTAAGTGCTAAGAGTAGAACCTATTGAGAAACGAACTTCGATGATTGAACACAACACGGATAGCACTTGCATTTGAAAATTTCACACATTATGCCTTTGTGTTTATTTACAGTATTCAAGACCTCGATGGCAGTTTCTTTGAAAAGTTTGGTTCGATCCTGCGCCAAAAGTCCATCCAACACGATGAAAGTGTACGCGCCCGGCTGGAACCGTTCCCGGACGAGAACGAACCGGAAGTGGAATTGAACGATCCAACTACATTGCCACCGGTAGTGGAGGCGGAGGACAGTGGAACTGAGACGCTGCTCGATGAAAGCGACTCGGAAGATCAGCAGGAAAAGCAGGCCGAATTTATCGAAGATGTGTTCGGTTGGAATGTAAGTAAAAATCCAAACCCTTTTAGGTTAAAATCCTACGATTGGCAGGACAATAAACCTAGCAAAAAATATGAATGGACATCGAATGGACGATATGCTGCAGCCTGATAGTCGGGATTAATAAATTAATTAACGGTCGTTTTTCATTTCGCTTTCGGTGAGGTTAGGTTACTACGGGCTCTCGACTGGCCGAGGGCTATAAATACGAGCACGTGTTCTCTCGCAGTTTTGTGCGAGATTACATATGTTGTCCTCCCGTCGCACTGATGATCACTATATTAACCTTGATATTTTCACAAGGTCCCAATGTTGCGTGCGTGATGACGTACATGAGTATTATTATTTTCGTCAGGATCAACTGAAAAATAATTAGGAACTATGTTGGTAAGACAAGCGTGCCAATATTTAAGGCGTATAAGTAATGAGCTAATTAGGTAGAAACTATAAATCACACCTTCTGAACTGCTGAACACGAAATCTGTAATCATGTTTTCATGCGCGGCTGGTTGATTTAATCGATTATTTGCTGTGTAAATATTTATTTGCATTCTTCTGTGCTAATGACCATCGGGTACCATAAATAAACCATTCCCGCTCGTTGCGCACATCATCCATAAAGGCGACTGCAAATGTTTGGAAAGCAAGCAAATCGATCGTTTGCGCTTAATTTCGCTTTGTGTTGTGGTGAGGAAACTATTTGAACGGCAATAGATCAAATCCAACCGTCGCCCAAATGTCCCAAAACGTTGTTACTCCGGTTTTGAAAGCGCTTAGCTTTGGCTGTACATAACCTACTCCAACATAACCCGCCCTGGGTCTGGCAATTGCCAATGTTCCAATCAGCTCTTGGCAGGATTCCGACCAATGTCGTCCCAACGGGTAAACGCAACGGAGCACCGATGGAGCCGCATGGTAGATCGTATTTTTCCGCGCAGGTCAGCTTGGCTTTATTTATATCTTCGTCAATGACGAATCGAATCGCATCCGTTCGGCGGAAATGTGCGTGTATCTCTTTCTTTGCCATTTTTTGTTGTTGTTGCTGCTGCTGTTGCTGTCTGGCATACTTTTCTATGGCGATGCGCCGTCCCGTTCACACCCGGGAACGTGTGTTTCCTTCGCTCGAGTAGGATCTTTGCATTCAAAGCATCCGACCAGCACAGAGGGTCGGGAAATGTGAACTTGCTTCCGTTCCTTGCGCATCGGTCGGAACGAGTTAAGAGTGGACGATTTAATTTAGCTTTAGTTCGGCCACGGTTGTGACCGTGCAACGTAAACAGGATCCAACGTTTGTGGAAGCGATTTGCTAATCGTATGTTGATCGAGAGTGTAACAAAGCGCCGCGAATCTAGCTTAATCTAGTGTGTAACGAACATTTTACGACAGTGATTGGGTTCCGATAGCGAACCACCAAACGAACCTCGAAAGTGATCACGAACACGAAAAGATTCACCACGCGTAAGGTTCTCGTTAGGGTCAAAAAAGGTGTGCTGTACAGGGTGAATCTTCTAAGCGAAGAAATAATCACGCCCGGTTCAATATTATCGGCGTTGTTCTGCACGGTGTTATGAAAATAGAACGAATCATTTCGCGCCTTGTGTGCGCTTTAGAATAGAGTGAAGGTAAAAATAAAATACTCAAATTTCGCGGTCCCCAGGCTGATCGAGCGGCACCAACAGAGGGAACAGACAAAACGGAAACGTCGACGGAAACGACGGAAGGTGTGCATATATTTTGCCTGCGAAACAGAATACTGCAAAGTGTCGTTTATAGTACGCCCGAAAAGTGCGTGGGTCGCTTCGTTTTTTTTTTCTTCTGTTGATAGTGTAATGGTGAATGTGTAAATTAGAATGGAGTAATTAAAATATAAATCAAAAGTCTCTTTTCCGAATAAAAAACTGCCCTAGATTGAGGAGTTCTCAAGTTCTTCAAAATGGCTGCGTACTGTTGAGAACAGAGCACACGAAAAACAAATTTGGAATCTTTATGTAATCGATCGGTTGTGTTGCCGTCGGGTGAAATTTGAAACGCTCTGTGCGAGTTTAGCTCCTCAATTCGGGACTTTTTTACCATACAAAACCAAAGGACGGAAGGTCCTGTAAAAAGGCTCCAAGCCATGAGTACCTACTCATTGCCTAAGCTCCTCAATGGAGGTGGTTTAAGTGCGAACAAAAAGTTTAACATCAAGTTCGGTACACTACGGTTGACCAAATCGTTCCGTTCTCTGGATCGGCGTGAAAAACCGTCGGCCCAACGGCATCCAGAGCGTGACTACGGAACCACCGTACGACGTGCATCGGAGAATCCGTACGGTACGACCTCGAGCGCGGTTAATCGTCCCGGGCGTCTTCCGTACCATCCGTTCCGTGGCATACGAAAGGAAGAAATCGAACATCAGGCCAGCATGATCGTCCATTCGATGACCGTAATGTGATTTAGGCTCTTGCCACCCGTCCACAGTGATGTGCTTTTGCTTTGCGATGTTCATTTCTCACCAACACGATCACTTTTCCATCACGACAGATTGAGGAACTGTACGAGGAGATTCTGTTCGAGAACATCCACAACATCGGGTGCGACGATGAGGAACTCAACGTGGACGTACTGTTTCCGTACATTCAGGAAGCGTTCAAAATGTCGGACGAGAAGCACAACGAAATAATGGAGATTGCGCGCAACAAGGAAGCGCCCGAGATACGGCTGAACGTGGAGATCGTGGAGGCGAAGGATCTGGAACCGAAGGATTCGAACGGTCTGTCCGATCCGTTCGTGACGATGTACATCGCGTCCAATCCGAACCATCGCTACAACACGTCCGTAAAGGCGGGCACGTTGAATCCGCTATGGGAGGAACATTTCTCGCTGTAAGTATGTGTGATCGTACCGAGGTGGGCCAAGAGTTTTCGGTGGGCGAACGAAATCGATGAAAGAAGCAACTGTTGCTCACCATAGTTTAAGGTCGCTTGAAGCAATGAAACGGGTCAGGGCGAGCAAAATGGCATTGCAAAATGACACCGTAAGATTTTTGTACTATTTTAGGGTAAACCTTTCGCAGAATAATAGCTGGTTGTCACATTAAGGAAGATTTGACTTAAAGTTTTGGAATAACAAGAAGATTACCACAAATTGCATTATGTTACATCTTTCTTGATTCTTAGGGCTATTGAGTGATCTTTATTGAAAAGATTCGTAAACAAATCTAATTGTTTTCCGATGTCGTTATGCAGGCCTATCGCTGAGGATGCAAACGATGCGAACCTCATCGTGGAAGTGTGGGACTTTGATCCGGCCGAAACGGTTAAAGAGAAAATGAACAAACTGTTCGAGGTGAAGGGTGTCCGAGGGCTACGAAAGCTGATGAAAGAAATTGCACAGACCGCTTCAACCGGAAAGCACGATAACGAACTGATCGGGCGTACTAGTATTCCGTTGAAGGTTCGTATACCGCCAATGATACCCTAAAGACCAAAGTATTACATAGGGATATTAATTTTTTCCACAGTCAATACCCGCCTCGGGAATGCTGATGTGGTACAATCTGGACAAGAAAAACAAGCTGCGTCGGCAAGGCACCATCCGCATAAGACTGAACTTTAGCTCGGAGAAAAACAGCCAAGTAGCGGCACAGGAGCATCGGCACCTGTTGCGCATTCTGCTGCTCCACGAGCTGGAATCATCGAAGGTGGCACCCTACTGGTGGTCGGGCAAGTTTACGATCCAGGGCGAGGCAGTTCTGACCCAACATTCGGCCCAAAGTGGACTCTCTTCAACGACGGAGGCGTTCATCCAATGGTCCGTCTTTGCCGCAATCCACCAGGATCATCCATTGTCATTTGTGCTGTTCGATACGCTGCTGGAGAAGCTGATCCGTCCGATACAAACGCTTGCAGTGTCGGAGGAAGAACTCAAGAGCTTCTGGGAGGCGACGAAGAAATTGCTGCCATCTTGCTTCTCTGCCGTCCGGAAACTGCGCAAGAAGAACACGGGCGATAAGCTTGTACTAAAAACACTGAACGGTGTACTAAACATCATCGCAAAGGTGGCAATGCTCGAACCTCCGGAGGGAACGGATCTGTTCCCGGTGCAGATGTACGGATGGATCCGGAGATCGAACGATAGCGAACCGAACTGGGACATTCGTGAAGCACTTGCCAGTGCGGTCGTGTCCGGTGCGGAAGAGTGGTTCAGTGGCATCAAAGAGGGACACTTTTTGCAGACAGGCACAGATGAGGATCGTTTGCAGAATTTGATCAAAATCATCCAGCTGGTCCGATCGGACATTCAAAAGTCCATCGAGTACTACGATAAAACATTTCAAGAGTAAGTCAAGACGAAACTTTCGTGGATACGAACCGTGCAACATTGAAATGTGTGTGTCTTTACAGAATTATGCATTTCCCCTACACAAAGGAGCTGTACATTACGTACGAGTTGAAGCTGGCCGAACTAATAAAGCCAACGGTGGAAGACATCTGCAAAAAGCTCAAACGTATCGATCTACCCGAGACAGCATCCCACCGGGGTGGTGACAGTGGGTTCATTGAGTATGAGGACATCAACATGGGTACGACACTGTTCGAGCTGTATTTGGTGCTGAAACGCTTCTGTACGCTCGGAACTGCCCTGAGTCCGGGTGAAAGTAACTTTGCGATCGACGAGTACCATCGTTGGTTTACAATCGGCGTTACTCACTGGCTGGATATCGCCGTGTACAAGGCGTTGACGCGTATTCACAAGGCCATCGAGCTAGACAAGTTGCAGCCGGTCGACGAGACGGTGAAGTATTCGTCCTCCGCTGTGGATACTTTAGCAATCTTCTATCAGATCAAAATCTTCTGGCAACAGCTAGCCTGGCCAGACGTGGAAGGAGCATACATTTTTGTAGCGAAGATCGTTGATGTAAGTGTTGCCACGACATCTTGCTGTTCAAATTTAAATGGTCCTTTCAACATTTTCTTATCCTTCTTTTCGTTCTCAGGACATCTGTCGGTGCTGTGTGTTCTACGCGGATCGCATGTCCGCGCGCGTAGAAAACCTGGGCGTGGTAGAGAATGTGTACGAGAAAAAGTTTGAGGTGACGACCGAGTGGTGCCTTGCCATCAACAACATCGATTACATCCGGCAGAGTCTAAAGCCGTTCGCGACGGAACTTGGTGTGGATGACATACTGTCCAAGATGGGTGACGTCCAGAGTAGCATCGAAGCGGATCGGTGCAAGGAAACGCTGCGAGCCGTGCTCGACAATGCGATCGATACGGAAAAGAATAAAATTCTGGATTTGGTAGAGAAGCTGGCACGCAAAATGGCACCCGCGATGCGTCGATTCCTGGTCGAGGGCGCGGAACTGTTGCAGCAAGACTCTAACTCACTCGATCGCTTAATGATGTACATGGAGGAATCGTTGAGCGTGCTGAACGCGGAGTTAAACGAGATCAACTTTGAGCGCGTACTTGATGCGATCTGGGCCGAATTGACGACGATCTTGTACGACCTAATCCAGAGCAATTTGGACGTAAGTAGCACTGGGGAGTAAGTGTTTTGGGTGTTTTTTTATTGAGCTTTTCATCTCTTTTATTGTGTCACACAGAAACGACGGCCACCTTCGTTCTTTGCCAACCTTCGCGATACGCTACACCTGATGGTGGCCAACTTCAAGACGGCGCAAAACCGGGAATCAGAGACAGCCGCTGACAAGGAGACGCTTGCCCATATCGAGCGCTTGCTGCAGCTGCACGGGTACGAAACGACCGATCTCATCCATCAGTATTACTTAGATAGGCTACAGGAGCAGAACCAGAGCGATGCATCGACGACCGGCTACGGCATGCTGACTGTTCAGTGTTTCTTCAAGGAAAACGTTCTCGAGCTGGAGATTGTGAACGCGCGCAATCTGAAGCCAATGGACGGGAACGGTTCCTGTGATCCGTTTGTGCGCGTTCACTTCCTGCCCGAGGAGCGGTTCGTTGGCGTTGCCAAACCGAAAACGCAATGCCAGAGCAAAACGCTGTTCCCACTGTTCGACGAGAAGTTTGTGATGTAAGTTTTGCATCATCGCTCATCATCATCATCAGATGTGATTGGAATTTCAATATTTGATCTTTATCGCTTCCAGAACCTTTACGCCCGAGCAGCGTTCCATTTCGAACGCAGTGATCATGTTCAGCATCAAGGATAAGGACCTGTTCGGTATGTCGAACCAATATCTGGCCGAATGTTACCTGAGCTTTAACGAAATAGCGGACATTTCGGGCGATGCGGGCAAAATCGAACAGAAGCATCTCATTCTTACGCGACCACAGAAGATGGGTAAGAGCACGTCGAAGGAAGAAACGCTCTCCACAATAGTAATATTGTCTAAATTGATTATTTTTCCCTTCTCAGATATCGACTGTCTCCGTGCGCTGGAATATCGGCAGGGTGACAAACAGGCCAAAGATTTTATCAAGAAGTTGAAGCAAAAAATGGGCCAATAAATAATTCGTCGTAATGGACTGTGAACTGGGAAATACGGCCCACGAAATTACGGGATGGGGCCTGATCGTAAATCGTATTTATAATATGTTGATGTAATAGTCATGACGAAGAATGAAAATATAAATCACCGTCCAATCGGTATTGCTGTTTTACGTACATGAAATTTCGTTTTGTGAGTTATTTAATGTGATGATGTGTGATGACATACAGAACTCATGGGAATAAAGCGATTGATCGAGATAAGGTCACTTAGATACGACTTGTTCAGATTCTCTAGAGCCCAAATGGACGGGTGACATCACGATGAAGGACATCGGGCGATATCGTATATACAGCCCGTTTGGCAGAGGTGATGTTTATTGGTGATTTGTTTATTGTGATTCTTTACAAACTTTACATACATAGATCAATATTTTTTGAAGACATTTTAGTATCCGTGCACCATGAACCAATGTAAAAAGATGTAAAATGTTATCAAATTTTGTTATGAAAAATATGAACTTGTAATATTTAAAGGACGATTTAAATTATACGAGAAATCCACCATTCATTCTGCTTTACTTCTTATGTGTCTTTTATCGCTTTTGATTTCTGGTTCTTTAATTGTTTTTATTTTTGTGACTAATTATTTGTGGTTTTTATGCTTTTTCTTGCCCGTTGGTATTTACTTAACGCCTTTAAATATAAAATTACAGTTTGAAGATTAATAGAAAATCATGTTGTGTGAATTGATGATGAGTTACAAAAGCAACATAAGAAATACCAATAAAATTACACTAAGAATACCAATTTATCATAGAACATAAAGTGCACTGAATATCTTTTGCTAATGTTATTT
Source organism: Anopheles rivulorum (assembly GCA_018908115.1). Lineage (NCBI taxonomy): Eukaryota > Metazoa > Arthropoda > Insecta > Diptera > Culicidae > Anopheles > Anopheles rivulorum. The sequence goes on from STHB01000004.1 coordinate 28,260,815, forward strand.
CCACCTGCACCAACGTGCTCAGTGAACTGCAAGAGAGACGAGAATGAGAGAGCGAGAGAGCGAGAGAGAGAGAGAGAGAGAGAGAGTATGTTGTGATCGTGCAAGTCGGCGAGCGATCGAACGAGTGCGATCTCCCGTTTGTTTTCACAGTCGTTTGAGAGCTTCCGCGATGGAAGGCTGCTGCGCGAAACCGTGATCTTGCTGCGTACGTGCGATCTGTCCAACGGCCGTTCCCGTGTGTGCGTGTGTGTGTGTGTCCGGGAGTGTGGAGTCTTTGACCAGTGTGTACCACCGTTCACCAAGGAAGCGAAAGAATGTAACACAAGAGAACGAATAACAAACAAGAAAGCACAGCAAAGCCTTCTACGAAGCACGCAGCAAAACAGGGTGGCGGAGTGTTTGTTGCTAGGCGAATAAAACGCGAATATCGCGTCCGAATGTGGGCTGCACAATATTTTTTCTTCTTAGAAAACCCTTTTTGGAAGGTTTGAAGGTCACCTGTTTCGGGCGTAGCGGATTTACACGTGGCGTTGGGACAGCTTTCGCAAAGTGCAAAGTGTATTTATATTTGAGTGTCGCTTTGTGGTATGTTTCGTAGCACCGCAAAAGCAGAACGAAACCGAGCAAAGCGAGCGATCGTAAGCGGATTGAATCTTGTTGCTGCGAGCTAAATGGTAGACCAAATTGTGTAAAAGAAGTACAAGCTTCAGTTGCTTTTTCTCGCAAACCACCAAAAGCGAAGCGGAAAAAGAAAACAGTGTGCAAATATCTGCTCTCTGGCAAAAACCAGCCGGCAAATAAACGATGGTACTCTTTGGCTTTG
>STHB01000004.1:28267844-28325870 GCA_018908115.1 Anopheles rivulorum
TGTTGTTGTTCTGGACTATTTTTAAAGAAGCTACCGATCGTTCATTTGGGCGTTACGTGTTTCCCCAACCGATCCTCAGTGCTTTTGACTCGACATTCGCGCGTGCTGATTGATGGGGTCTTAATGGGTTGATTTGGAAGCAAATGGATACTGCTGTCAGTGTGTAAATCAGCGTTTTGTGTGGTTTGAGTTTGTGGTTTCAATATCTTCACGCATCTGATATCTTCCAAGGACGTCGATAACCCGCTCGGTCAAGGTTAGCGTTTGTTTCCGTACGGTTAAATCCACCCAAGATTATGATGCTCCAATTATGCATCGCAGCGCATCTGGTGTGAGTAATGAGGAGTGAAGCATGTTCGTCTTTCGTTCGTTCGTCACCATCGAATGACGCCAATCGTTCTAGTGCTGCACACAGTAGTGCGCTTGCAGTTCTCAAGTGGTCGCCACGAATCAGGAAGTCAGTTGGAATGGTGGATCGAGACGATCGTCGGTCTATTTGCACAAAATGTGTTCCCCAACAAGACCGATAGTGTTAATCGCACACACTACAGGATACGCCAAGTGAGAAAATGCAGCTGCCAAAAGGCTTTCCCTGTTGCACGGCCTTCTGGCTACATTCGCTTCTGCAGTGTGCGCGTGAAGATGTTGCCGACGAGTGAAGCGTCAGGAAAGGCCGGCTGATAATACGACGTTTGCTCCGGAGGCTTTATCGCTCGGTGCATTGCAAACGATCACATGTTGAGTGTAAGACGGCACTCAACAGCGCTATTTTTAATTGCGCTCACTTAGTCGCCCTTGTACTGCTGAGAGTGTAACAATTACGACGCCGCCGGTACGATTGTCCTGCAGTGATCCAACAAACTGTCCAGTGATGAAGACGTTCTGCGTGAAAAGCGTGCATTAGTGACAAAGAAATAAGAGTGTTCATGGACTTTTCCATGAGTGGAAAATAAAGCGTGCGGTGCAAGAACAAAGGACTATAGTTTGTGTCATAATTTCGTTGCATTGGAGATAATAGGAGTAAACTATTTGTGTGTGTGTTAAGTGCGCTTGGAAGAAATGGTAATCATTTACAATTAAGTGTAGTATGCATGGCACAATTTTACGTTTTATAATCTAGCTGGATCGATGTGCTTCGGAAGGTTTTATTTAGTGAATCACATCTGGTTTCATTTAGCAATGATTATGTGGTGTTGGTCGCGTTGAAATGTAAACTATTTCAGTTCAGCTTTCGCGGTATGATGAGTAAGAGATTGGGCGTATGATAAGGTTTAATGTGATAAGCAAAATAGTGTAAATTTCGAGTCATTTTTTTGTGAGAATTAAAGTTATACTCAAGAATCTTTCTAACGATACGGGTTTATGATTGTTGGAAGCTGGTTAAAAAGTTAAAACGTGGTATTCGTGGTGTTCAAGTCAGTAGGGAAGTTGTAGTGTTGGTCATGCATCACGCATTAGTAGTTTTAAATAACACAATTGATAAGAACCACATGCTAAGCTCGCCGTTTCTTAGATATGAGCCTTATTATCATAATGCTTTTATGATGCTGTCCGGTTATCTGTGATTGTTCTTCCCATGCAACACATGGTGACATAATATTCATCGCCTTGAGATACATTTTATTAAAATCAACATACTTCCATTCTCCTGTTTAGGTTGAGATACTGTACGAGAAAGTACTGCACGAAATCAAACAAGGCAACATTATCGACCGGCAGAAGAAGCTTACCCAAAAGAGCCTCTATGCCTACATCCAGGAAGCATTCGGTGTGGACGAAACAAGACATGCCGTGCTGGAGCAGCGTGTCGATACCATGCTCGCCCAGGACATCTATCTGCGGGTGGAGATTATGGAGGCAAAGCTTAACGGACCACCGGACGGTCCCGAACAGCTACTGCCGAACGCGTTCGTGATCGTATACCTGCAGGAGAAACCGCGGGAAACGCATCGAACCGCCACGATACCGAGCACGATCAATCCCACGTGGAATCAACAGTTTCCGGTGTAGGTGTAACAGTGTTGGAGATGGTGGTGTGTGAAGAGTGGAGCAATACTTATGGGACTTTTGTTTTCATTCGACAGTGCCGTAAAGCAGGACACGAAGGAAACGCTTATTATCGAAGTGTTCAATAACTCTAACAATCCGAACAAATTCCGGAGGGCGCTGCGCATCGTCAGGAAGTATCTGCTGTCGTTGTTCAATCCGGTCGCTTCGCATGCAAAAATGATTGGACGAGCGAGCATTCCATTGGAGGTAATTCTAGCCATTTATATGCATTAAACATACAACAAAAGAACAGTTTGAAAGAATTTTGGAACAGTTTGACATGAGATGTTTAAACGTTTGTTGTAATTTGCTACAGAGATGGATAAAATGGATAAAATGCTACAGAGATAGCTTCTCACATTCACACATAGATGGCGCTAAGACAAACAATCGTGACCTGAATAAGCTTGCTTACATTTCGTTCGGTTCGTTCTCTTCCAGTCCATCACATCGACGGGATTGATATCGTGGTACAATCTGGCGAAGAAGAAAAAACCTGACCCGCAAGGCACAATAAAGGTGAAATTCTTCTTCACTTCCAAGCTGGAAAAAGCGACCGCTAAGCATGAGTACGAGCAGATGCTGCGCTGCATTCTGGAGTATGAGCTGCGCAGCTCGAGCGTGGCCCGTTACTGGTGGGCCGGTAAGCTTACGAGCGAAGGCGAAGCCATCCTGCAGCAGTACACCAAGTGTGCCAATCTCACTGCCATCGAGCAGACACTGATCGCCTGGTTCGTGTACACGCAAGTGCACCTCACATATCCGCTGTCGATCAGCTTGCTCGAAAGCGTACTGGACAAGCTGTGTGTTGGGTACGATGTGGCACTCACGTCGGATGAAGAGCGCGAACGCTTCTGGGACGGTGCACGGCGTATCTTACCGTCCTGCCTGTCGATCATCGTGAAGATGCGCAAACGATTGGCCGGCGATAAGGATATTGTGAAAACGGTTAGCTCCGTGCTGCAATTGGTTGCGAAAGCGGACCAGTTAGCCGCACGCAAGGGCGCCAATCTGTTTTCCGACGCTACCGTACGGTAAGAGCAGATCTTACTGGGTAGTAGAAGAACAAGCACAACATTAAACACTTCTTTGTTTACTTTCTTCACAGCACCTTAAAACAGATGGCACTGGATTGTACGAAGCATTCCACCGCGAAGGAAGCGACAGTGTTGGCCGTACAGCTCGGCGCACGAACCTGGTTCGAAACGGCCCTTTCGTCCGCCATCGAAGGTAGCCAGTCGAACGAAGACAAACTGCGATCGCTAATTAAGTTCGTACAGTTACTTCAATCGGATCTTTTGCGTGCCAAAACGTACTACGATAGTGTCTTCAAGAGGTGTGTTGTGTGTGTGATGGAAATATCAACAAGATAAGGCAATCAGTAATGAAAATCCGTGCAAACTCTCCAACCTTTACAGCGTAATGGACATCGACTATAGCAGAGAGATCTGTATCCAGCACGAGGCACGTATCGTTTCCCACCTGCGACCGATCGTGCAGACGATCTGCAATGGCTTCAAGAAGATTACACTCCGGATGGAGCAGCTGGAACGGCGGGCCGAGATGGAAAGTCTCGACATGAGTTCCACACTGTTCGAGCTGTACCTGATACTGAAGCTGTTCCTGCAGCAGACGGACACGGTCGTACAGTGTGCGCACAATCCGTACATCGTCGAGTTTCACCAGTGGTTCCGTGGAGGTATCGTGTACTATCTGGATGTGTTTGCGATAAAGACGATTTCGCGTGTTGTTACCGTGCTCGAGGAAGATGATCTCCGTACGGTCGAACCGTCGGCAACCGTCAACCGCTCAAAGTGTTCTTCCTCTACCCGTGAGATATTGGAGATCATATCACAGATCAAGATCTTCTGGGATCAGCTAGCGTGGCCGGATAAGGATGAGATGAAAAAGTTCCTGAAGCGAAGCATTGGTGTAAGTCGATGAAAACACACTTGGTAGGTGTGATCTAACCATATCTGACACTTCTCAATTGTAGGATATCTGTAGTTGCTGCATTTTCTATGCCGACCGTCTTCTTGCCAAGGTGAAAACTTTAGACGGATCATCCTCTAAAGCTACGGGAGGATTAAATGCATCACAGCTAGCAACGCTAGAACGGTCGTTGGTGGTACTTTCGAATGTGAGCATTCTGATCGAAAGTTTAGTACGATTACCGCAGGAACTAGGATACAGTCAACGGTCTGCTGGCGGTAGTTCGGAAACTGACACACCGGAAAAACCACGCAAAACTTCCCTCGAGCAGCTGATGGCTGACGAGATGTTACCGATCGATGGATTGGCGAGCTGGCGACAGAAGTGTGTACGCTACATTGCCGATCACGTCACACAAACTACCCGCGGTCTTATAGTTGCCTGCGGTGAAGTCACCATGAACGGTGGAAGTCCCAACGGCACCGGAAGCACACTGGCGGGAGGATTCTTTTCCAACAAATCCCACCCATCGCCGGTAGAGAATGTGGAACGGTTGCGGCACTGGATCGTACAGTCGGCAACGTTGCTCAACGAGGGTCTTACAGAAGTGGATCTGCACTCGGTGGAACAGGATCTGTGGACAGCTCTCGAGACAACGATGGATGAAATTATTAAAAAGCTTCTAGAGGTATGAGTGGTTTTCTTCAACCGGTGCTTCTAAAGATCTCGCTTTAACTTTCATATTTTATTTTGCTTTGCGGTACAGAAAAAAGACTCCCTTGCAACGTTCCAGCGATTGCGGAACAGTTATGAACAGCTCATCCAGCACTACTTCCGCACACTAAGTGAAACGATCGCATGTTCCACGATCGGCGAACGGTTGGAAACGTTTAGCTGCACCACGAACGAGCTTATCCACCGGTACTACCTGGAGCGTATCCGGCAGCAGGATCAGCTGGAGGAGCCCGAAAATGGACAGCTTACCGTACGCTGCTGGTTCCAACCGGACGGGCTGCAGATTAAGGTGCTCCGAGCGGAACAGTTACGGTTGCCGAAGGACTACAAACACTCGTGTGACAGTTACGTGAAGATTAACGTACTGCCACCGGATCAGTTCGGTGTACCGTTGCCGGAATTGAAGACGAAAACTAAATCGAAAAACTTTTCACCCATCTACAACGAAACGTTCACATTGTACGGCATAGTTTCAGCATGATGCGACGGTGATGGTGGGTCAATGATTTAATGCTCTTTGTTTTTTGCGTCTTGTTCGCAGGAAAATAAATCCCGTCCAACATTCCCTGAAGGACGCACTGCTGATGCTAAACGTGAAGGTGTCCGAACTGCTCGGACTCAGCCAGAAGCATATCGGTGAATGTTTTCTACGTCTCGATGCCATTCCGGTGGTAAGCGACGCTAGTGAAGCACACGAGATCGCACCCATCACCATTCCACTAAGCCTCCCGTTCACTATCGGTAAGTGTGTGAGCTCATAAAACTTATATCCAACAGTGTCACGTACCCACTGCTCTAATCTCTCTGTTTTCGTTCTCTTTTCTTTTGTCACACAGCTTCATACTCCGTTACCGCGCTGGAAAATCGAAACCATGACAAAATGGCGGCTCAGTTTTTGAAAAAGCTTAAACAAAAAATGGGCATCGCACCGTACACGATGAGTACGCTTAGTCTGTGAGCGTTATCGCTTCGCTTCAACTTCAGGTGATAGTCGGGACAGTAGTTGTCCCGGTAGGGATAATGTAAATGGTGGCATTAGCATAAATGATAAAGGGATATCACTTCTTACTTTTAACTAGAAGTTATAACTCCCCCTTTTTAAGCGCATTGAATTATTTTTTTGATACAAAAAATGTTGAAAATGAGAATAATTCGGTTGCATTAGTATGTTTTTAGCTTTTCTTTTCTTAACGTCTAATATAGCTTGTAAAATGTAAAGTGTAATCCTACTCATAAACGAATTTTGTGCTGTAGCATTAAACAGTACGTAAATGCAATAAAAAATAATATTTTGTAAACATATTTTGAATAGTTTTGTGTTGATTTTTCATAAAATTTGAACTATTTTTCATCAGCATTTTCCACCTTCGATGCGGTGGAGACGCATGGTGGTTTATACATACCATTAGGCTGCATACGTGATTGTTATTCTATTCGTGATTAGTTATATTGATGTTTTCTAGAAAGATTTTGTAATCGTGAATTTACTAAGAATACTGCGTAAAAATAATTACCTTCTTCAAGGCAGCTGTGTTTTCAAATTTCCTAAAATTGACCATACAGCTTGGTCTCTTCTGTACGATGGAGGCGCATTGTACTATATTTGGCTGCATACGTTAGTTACATTTGTTATGTTAAAGCATTGTTTTACATAGAAATCAAAGAACATCATTTTTAATTTTGTGTCAATAAATTATTAAATACTTTAATCAACATAACTCATCATAATCACTAATCGATCCAAAGGGCACGTTTCCTAGGTTCGTTCACTAACTGTCGTATGTGTCTTCATTATGGCAGCTAATTTTCTTCCTCCTGCCCCACATTGTTATCGATCCTATTAATAGTACGATCTTTTTCCTCTGATGAGTTATCATGTTCTGCGTTGTTCGTTGCAGTAGGGGGAAGATAAATTGTGTAGATCCTGTTGAAAGTAAATATGGAACATTAGGAAACATTTCATCGTTATCAAACGTGACCAAAGTTACCTGGACACGGGATAAGATTCATCGATTACGTCAAACATGCGCTTGAAGCGGCATGACAGTAGGTTTTCTTCCGGGCAGTACAGCGCGTTATCAACGGTAAATGCTTCCAGGGCGGTCAGTGCAAACTTGGTCATCTCTCCCAGTCGTTGTTCGTAGTCATCTGATTGGGTAAAAAACGTAAAAAGTTTATAAATTGTGTCCTAATTGGCCATAAGCACGGTAGTCACACTACTTACATTGTATATCGTACGATCGTCGACGATCTTCTTCACTGCTTTCCTCGCTGTGTCCACCGCCGGAGGGCTTCAGCGTAGGAATGAAGAACAGCAAACATAGCAGGGCGATAAACTTTACAATCTTCTTAAAGATGACCAGCTTGAGCAGTATTTTGCCAATGGTGAACAGATCGAACTTGAACTTAAGCTTGCTCAGTAGCCAATTCTCCGGACTAAAGTACGGCATTCCATGGCTGACGGGGCCGGATGGTGGTGGTGGAGCGTAGATTGGTTTCGGTGGCCCATACACGGGCTTAGGCGGTGAACCGTACTCTTTGTGTGGAACAGGTTGGTACAGCTCATTGCCGGTAGAGGTTGGAGGTCCATAGTTTCCCGAAGGAACACTGTAGTCGTAAGATGCGGATGGGACGATGTTGTAATCACCGCGTGATATCCTTATCGGAGTGCCTGTGGAAAAGAATGCGTTAACTTGATTAATATTATACATTTAAAGCTTTCTTAATTGGCAATACATCATAAAGTTTTCAAAACTGTCTATTACTATTTTTGGTGACTATTGCAAGATATAGTGACGGAGTGTCAAGAAGATTCCGCAAAATAATCCAATTCTTAGGCATCAGAGGAGTTTCAAAGACGAAAGAATGCAAAAAGTAGATAAGTAAGATCATCATCAGAATCAGTTGATGATTAATCCATTTCTCTATTAAAAGAGAATGAAGGTCAGTGAGATAAAGTTAAATTGTAGAGGAATAAAACAATTAATCTCCAAGACAGCAAACATGGGCTGCGTACTTCCCGATTATATCCTTGGTAGTAGCAGCTGATCTGCTGTATCTGTAACGTATCATACACACTCTTCAAATAGTTCGAAATTATGACTTTTTTGCTATGCCTTACTAGATTTTACATTTTGATTGCGTCAAAAGCAACCGAAAAAATGTGCTGTAAAAGCATCGTCAACATATCGTCTTATAATTATCACATGCATTTGATAATAATTTCGCAACTCCATTTACACACCAAAAAATTTCACTTTCGTTCCTAGTGCATGCTGATCACCATAATCTCTTACCTTTGTATGGAAGCGCGTTAATTTTGTGCGAATTTTTGAGTGCTGCCAAATAGGAATCTTTCGCATTCTTTGCCTCATCGATTTCGGCGCNAATCCAATTCTTAGGCATCAGAGGAGTTTCAAAGACGAAAGAATGCAAAAAGTAGATAAGTAAGATCATCATCAGAATCAGTTGATGATTAATCCATTTCTCTATTAAAAGAGAATGAAGGTCAGGGATGGCCCGGTGGTGTATTTGACAACGGCGCTAGTCCCTAACACGATCGGACCGGGTTCAAATCCCATTCGGACCGTCCCCCCGTAGTGAGCACTGACTATGCAACTACGTGGTATCTAATAGTCTAGTAAGCCATTTGATGGCCGGCATGCCCGAATAGGTCGTTACGCCAAAGAGAGAGAGAGAAGGTCAGTGAGATAAAGTTAAATTGTAGAGGAATAAAACAATTAATCTCCAAGACAGCAAACATGGGCTGCGTACTTCCCGATTATATCCTTGGTAGTAGCAGCTGATCTGCTGTATCTGTAACGTATCATACACACTCTTCAAATAGTTCGAAATTATGACTTTTTTGCTATGCCTTACTAGATTTTACATTTTGATTGCGTCAAAAGCAACCGAAAAAATGTGCTGTAAAAGCATCGTCAACATATCGTCTTATAATTATCACATGCATTTGATAATAATTTCGCAACTCCATTTACACACCAAAAAATTTCACTTTCGTTCCTAGTGCATGCTGATCACCATAATCTCTTACCTTTGTATGGAAGCGCGTTAATTTTGTGCGAATTTTTGAGTGCTGCCAAATAGGAATCTTTCGCATTCTTTGCCTCATCGATTTCGGCGCCCCATCCAAATCCAGTGCAAACAACAGCTAGCGTCACGATCAGCGTAATTTTCCACATCATGGAAGAGATGAACACACCAAATCACTTTCGTTGTCACAGCAACCGAACATTAAACCACCACAACAGCACCAACCCGTTGCTTTCGTAGCCGCAAAATAAGTCTTTGGTTATAGGTAGGGCACACTTCACTCACGGTGACACACACGTCCGAATCGTTCGAAATCACTCTATTAACTGACGGCTACCGGTTCATCAAAGACTACTAAAATAAAAGCTCCAACACAGTGGCAGGGTTTACCGGTACCGGGCACTGTTAGACGTTTTCCGTTTCATTCGTACTTCCATACAGTACAGACGCTTCACACACTGCTATTGTTATGCGGATATTGAACGAACGCATGTTCTGTACTGCACGTAGGAGAGCATGGGGCCAAATACACCTGCACGAGGCACACATTTAAGATTGGTAGTCTTTCAATATTTTTAATTTCATTTTTCTTCGATATGTTATAAAAAATGTTATTTAATTATAATATAAAAATTAACTAATACTTCATATATGATTACTCTTTCTCTGTTAAATACGTGACCGGATGAACCTTTTTGTAAGGACTCATACAGAGAGTCTTTGGCAAAGGAACATGATAAACGATGGTGCTCGATCTTGAATGATTTAAAATACTTCCACAACAAAGCTATAAAGTGGGTTTGGTGCGAAAAATAAAATACATTACACTAAAATACAAAATAGTTTATGTTCTAAACGCATGTTCAATTCATTCAACATTTTTAGTTTTTGAGTGAGATGTACTAAGAAGATATTTTTCTTACAACCCGGCATGCTTTTTACCCCATTTTCCCATAAGCTAACGTGATCGACAGCAGTCACTAAACAATATGGCTCAATTTTGTTGCTTACCTGACTTGCTGTCTCTCCACATCTCCATTGTCCCATTTCTACCCTCCATCGTTTCGTTTTGTTTACATGCTGCCATTAATAATCAGTCTGTGTTTTATTAGTTTGAGCGCATTCGCACGTGCGATGTGATGAGGACAATTTGCTCGCAACGACATTTTCCATTCGCGCTTTACCCAACCACGCACCGGCAGCAGCTAGAATGCTTAACAAAAGAAATGAAAGAGAAATTTCATCTTTCTCCCAAAACTTTGCATCCAAACCAGCAAACACGAACGAACAACACAAAACCAACACATCTCCATTTAATAACTGTTGCAGGTCACCAGCCGGAACGAACCCACCGTACACACTGTGGCAACTTCGCCGGAACTAAGAAAGCGCTATCGATCGGTCGGATTTTGTCTGCTGCGCGCCGTACACCACACAAAGCGAAACATGTCACGCATGCTTTGCATGCGTAAAAGGGCTCTCCTACGCGTAAGCATGCCTGCCCCCGGCGGTGCGTTCGATGGTGGTCGATGGCCTCAAAATGGTAAGCGCGAAAACGAATTCCGCTAATGCCAAGCACGTGCGTCCGGTATGGGGGTTTTGAATGTCCGTCGAGTTTCTCCCGGCACCGATCGATACAATCCGGATTCCCGGGAATAGAACCGATATCCGGCACGTATCTTGGGCACGTTATAGCGGGCGATCCGATACGGAAAAAGTGCAATTTGCAGTTTCACTAGCCACGGTGATGTCGAAGTACCAAAACTGTGCCAACCACCGGGACACCGTAACGGAAGTTGGTTCAAAGATCGCGATCAAACAACTTGACGACTGGCGTCGTAAGCGAAAGTTTTCCGATGTGGCGTAAGAAGAGAAGTGGCGTTTAATGGTGTACGTGTTAAGCGAAGGATATTAATTGATAATCAGATCCAGATTACGACAGATGATCTATTTTAGTGTCTTAAGATACTGATCTCAAATAAACCATGATATCAAGTATTAATACTGTAACATGCAGCTAGGAACCACATAATTTTTGCCTTTTGATTACTTAAAATAAATTGAGATAAAGAAGAAGAATTGAAATATTTTAGGACACAGTTTATCTTAAGACGTTGAGTCTTAAGATATCCACTCCAAGCCACTACTAGAGCACGTTACAATTTGAATGCAAGATCGATGACAAGCAAACCATGGTTTAACCTTTAAACCCATATTCTGGTCATGTTTTTTTTGAAAAATTTTCATTTTTACTTACTCTATCCTTGAGAACCCAAAGAGATTCCAATTCTATCCAATTTTTGTGTGTCACAAGTGTATGGTTTTCCTGTGCAGTCAGAGAGGATCAAGTGATGGAAATTCGAATGATGAATTTTAACGAAGTATATATGATAAAGATTACTTACTTCCTTATCCGGAGCTAAGGGAGCTTGGTCTGGCGCAGGAGTCCTTTATACCGCTCATGATTCAGAAAATCTATCGCCATTAATGCCATCGCTCCATGTTTGTTTGGAGCTATTACGAATCCTCCGTCCATGTGGGGGATCTATCAAGACTTTACTCGGTCGTCTGGTGCCATTCTGATAGTGAGCTCGTATAATCCTAGCTTCAACCGTCGTGACAGACATTTTCCTTGGACCAGCATCCGACGCTGATTACGCGCTGATAGTTCCATCAAACAACTTACAAAACTTACTTACTGTCAGCATAGAATAAAAGAAAGATTTTGTTTTCGTTTTCGTTTATTTGTAGAATTTTTTTTGTTGCATTTTATTCTTCTTATGTTGCCTGTTCGTTTTTCTCGTAAATTTTCTCTTCCTCTCTCTTTCTCTCTTTCTCTGTATCTTCGCATTTTCGTTTCGTTATTTCAAATTGGATCTGATTACTCCCATTGACGCTGTGGATGCACCGGGGAAAATTCGTCCATCGTGTTTCGAGTCACCTCTGGTATGGCCGTTCGTGAAACATTCTGCGCCAACATTTGTACGCAACGGAATTATCCTGCTTTCACTTGCATTTGCATTATGTTGGTGTGTTTGTGTAATTATGTTACCTTCGTTTATGCAAACGATGGTCTCTACTACTTTCAACATGATAGTATTAGAGTTTTTCTTTAAGTTAAAAAAAAAAACAAGCAAAACAGTACAGGTAAAAGGGAATTGTTTCAGCGCGCAAAATGGAAAATTGTCTCAACAAATGGCCACCAACCTTGCTTCGCACATAACACACTCATCGTTCAGTCCACAGTTTCACGTAGTATGTGTATATATTGTATATAAAAAGAATCAAAACAGACAAAAACAGTATCTCTTAATATGGAAAAAAAATTATTAGGTAGTTTTTCCCCGCCTTCCACATGTGGGAAGGGAAGGGGGGGGGGGGAGATGTTTTTTGGGGGGGAAGAAAAACTGTGTCACTATTATGGCAACAAGCAAAGATGGTTCAGTAGATGGTGTAGGAAGGGAAGGGAATACAAATTCCGATTCGATTTTGCTTGCAACCCCATTCTTCTTCCCTTTCTCCTTGGACATACACGTTTTCTTCCTCCTCTTTTTCTTCTGTTTTCCTTACTAGCATAAGTAAATAGTGCTTTTGTTTGTTTTGTTGTATCTTTGTTTACTTGCATCTTCCTTTTCGTATTTTTTTTGTTTTGTTTTTGTGTGTAGATTGATCACCTTTTGTTTTTCACATTTTTTTTGTTTAGTTTTTGTTTTGTTTAGTTTAGTTTTACTGTGTATGTGTATGTAGAGGCGTATGTATTCATTTGTGAGTTTTGTTTCATAATTCATAAAAATATATACTTTTCCATTAGCATTTCCTTTCTTTTGTTGTTTTTTCTTCTTCTTCTTTTTTATTCCTTTTTTTTTGTTTGTTTTGTTACCAATTTGTTACTTGCGTGTTTCGCTTGCTTATTACTTGGAGGGTTAATGCAGGGTATCCTAACAACGATTGCCCCGAATCGTTCGATCAATGCATCTTACATCGTTTTCCAGTATCTGGTGTATTGTACCATTGTTAGTTCAGTTTTTTTTTCACTTCTGGTTTTGGCCTTCCTGTATTGATTAGTAACCATGGCCCATGATTAGTAACCATGGCATAAAACAACTCATTTTGCCTCTGCTTTAAACTGCATTAAAAACACAAATGCCTCCAATGTACATAAATCATTTTTCTCATCTTCTACCAGCGCTGTTTCGCTTACCCACTTCTCCTGTTTTTCTCACTCTTAACTGTTGAGCTCTTGCTTACAGTGCTCATCTCCGTGCTGGGTAACGCTGTACTAGTTTTTCGTTGTTATCCAATAATAATGATTTTTTCTCTCCAAATGGTGGTGTTGTTTTTTTGTTTTTTGTTGCAGCTAATTTGCTACTTTCGTTTAGTTTAGAGTTTTGACCGAAACAAAAATCTAATGATTCTAACGCATCTTTTGCACTAACGTTCCAAATCAGCTAGTAATAAACTTTGCTACGTAATTTTTTCAATTTATACTTTTCAGTTCTCTAACTTCTGATATTTCAAATGATATTTTCGATAAGCGAATGTAAAAGAAACTTGGTGTGACTTTATTTTTGTTATGTTCTTCCGTTGTTTGGCGTAACGCACGCAACCAAGCGTACGTTTACGACGTAGCAGCTGTGTGCGACAAACTCGCTCCCCGCGTTAACGCTTCTTGCGTTTGTGTGTGTGTGAGTGTTTTTGTATTCTGTATTTCAGTTTTTAAATTTCTTAGTTCCTTTTTTTTGTTAAACCAGTCTTTTGTGTTTTGCAGGCCACACTTTCCTAAAGCCATGGCCGCCTTTTTGCTTCCTCCTTCCATCACTTGCAACACGTTTTGTTTAACACGCAACAAAACACGCTTACTAAACCGAAGCAAAAATAAGCGCAAACTTATGAGAAGCTAGCTTCTCCTTCTCGCTACCACTAGGTTTATTATCATCGCGTGGGGCTAAACACGGTCTTGGAAGCACGCGTAGGGTAATTTACTTTCTTGTTTGTTATACAAAGCATAATAGTTCTTACCCGCAGCGTCCCACTAAATTCACGACCGCAGCAAGACCGCAGCTATACTGGTGGCGCTACCGACCAAAACGATCGTCTCCCTTTTATTGCTTCTTATATTCACGAGTTTAACATCGCGAGATGCTGCTTTTCAGTTTGAGTTTTTTGTCCGTGTGTGTTTTGTTTGATCGGTGTTTAGATTCTAAATTTCTTAGCTTTCATACAACACACGCACACACACCTGAGTGATCAATGTATGGGCGGGCTTGCAGGGTTGATCTTCTTAATACTAACGCGCAGTTTTTGCGAAGGAAAACGGTATGAAGGAAACTAGGTAGCGAGTGAGAAGAAAGGTTAACTTAAGCATATTGGTTGAGTGAGTGTGACACGCGTGGGTGCGCGTGTGCAGAACTGGATACTTTTTTTTACTTCCTTCCATCAATGATCAATGATAAAAGATCAAGTGTGCAAAATGCAGATTATTGATTCATTTTTTTTTGCGGTTCATCAAATGGTACATTGGAGAGTCTTTAGGTCATTTCAAAATAAATACCATCCAAACACGTTCCACACTGATGTTATGTTCCGGAACACGATCAAATGGTAAAACAACTTAGTAAAGCTTAAACATACTTTCAACGTTTTGTCTTTTGCCAACTTTGTGGTGTATCGTCTAGAGATGTGCATAGTGAGTAAAAGTGCGAGAGTGAGTTAAAACGTACAACTCATCACAGGAAGTTTAAACGATTCTTTTCTTTTTCTTACTCACTCGTGAGTGCGCTTCCATGTAGCCGCGGCGAATCGAGTACAAATTGAGTTCATGAAATGAATACCTTCGTTTCAACTCGCTTTTCTACTCGATCAACACACTTACTACTCGTCAACACTCATGGGTGACCAAAATGATGGAACCATGTTGGTTATATGTTTGTGTTAGTTTTGTGGTGTGCATGATTCCCAAGTGAATCGTGAAACGAGTTGGCTCCATGAAATGGCTCATTCACTCTTAGTTAACTCACTAAAAAGAGTTGATATTCTCATCTCTAGTATCATCCACACATGGATAGTAAAACAACGATAATT
The DNA here is from genome assembly GCA_018908115.1 of Anopheles rivulorum. Classification (NCBI taxonomy): domain Eukaryota; kingdom Metazoa; phylum Arthropoda; class Insecta; order Diptera; family Culicidae; genus Anopheles; species Anopheles rivulorum. The sequence goes on from STHB01000004.1 coordinate 28,282,695, forward strand.
TTCACCAGATCTCACAAACGTAGAATCATGGCAAACATACAGGCTGAGGGTATGCCCTATTTTTTTTTAAATTAAACATTTCAAGCAACCAAAGCGCCTTACAAATCGGCGCATGACTACATTGGCATACAGCGAACCAACGTTAAACATGTAGCAACAATTTTCCACCTAACAACGTAAAGGATAGCACGTAGGGTGATAGCATGATCAGATAGATTCTGTTCCACCGTAACACATAGAACAATGGAAAATATGTTGTCAAAAAAACCTCACCACGATGCAAGAACTAACAATCGTGGCTCTTTAGTAGTTATATCAAACTACTCTTAAAAGCCATCAGAAAAGGCAGGGTTTTATCCAGCCGCACCCGTCTAATGGACAGCCAAGAAGGTGGAAGAAAATGTTGCGCAACATTCTAAGTGATTTTAAATTCAACAACACTATTCCTCAACTAATTAACGGATCACGGTTTGATTCGGTTTGAATGCTTTTGCTTTACATGTTTGCTTCAATGCATTTTGCAACTTTGCTGAGATGGTTTGACTAAAACCTTTCTTCCTTTTACAGATAAAAATTATTGCACTGCACACTGTACTCATACTGTTGTTCCTTCTGTTTGGCTGTTTTCTTTCCTTCGCCCGTAACTGCACAACACATTTGGCCTATCTGCCCTGCACGCCGAGGTCTCCTGCCGGAGAAGAATTCCAATTCCCTCCTATTCCCTTCTTTCTTCCGCTTTCTCATGAGCTTATCTTCCTTTCTCTCACTCTCTCGTTGTTATTCGTATTCGTACTTATGCTCGGTAAAGGTAGGTTCGTGGTTGTTTTGTGCCTTCTATCAACTCTTCTCCAGACCGATCATATATGTTATAGTCGATAAAGATGCCAGTTTCCGGGATAGACTTCAACAGGTTTAACCAATCTATTGGACTCAAGCAGTCTAAGTCCATCAAGTCTCCACCGATGGTCGTGGAACGAACTTTTTTTTTGTTGTTGTACGCCTGTTTTCCTGTCGTCTACTGACAATGTTCTACCAGCTAATAACTGTCTCCTGACTACTACGCGACCATGCGAAATGCAATGAAAAAAGTTTAAAAATAAACAAACTGTTCAGAGCCAAGACGAGTGACATTCGCAACAGTTACGGAGACAACCTCGACATACGACACATGTTCCCGAACAAATACTAATCTCTTATGCGATGTACATTTGGAAATGTAGTGCACGGGTTGTTTTTTTGTTTTGTTTTCGACAGTTTGGATCTTTCGCCTCGCTTGCAATGTTTTCATGTGTTAGTGGTGTAAAAAAAATCATTTCCTCTTCTACTTGTTACCGTTGCTACCGATCTCTTATACCGCGAGAAAAACCTTAGAGCGAGCTCCGTTCCAACAAGCATCAACTGTTTGTTTATGTGCTTTGCGACCTTTGGTTTGAACAAAAAAAAATCAATTATTTGCCAACGCTAAACATCTACACTAGGCACGACTAGCTGTCTATTCCACATGCGGTTACAGTGGTTTTTGACATATTTTACGGAACACTCAAAAACCTTTCTCGTCTATCAAGAGCTTTCGAATATTATAAGCTAAGTCCCTCAAAATAAATCTCAACTGTAAGTTTTTCAAATAAGAAACAAAGGAAAAAAGAAAAAAAAAGCCCACATGCGTATGTATTTCATATTCAAATTACTCGAATTTCAAAATCATTATCTCATTCCATTACCATAGTACAACATGCGTTACGTTAGTGTTCGAGACATTGTAGTTCAAAGTACAAATAGGTTGAAGAGACGCAGAGAAAACACGAATTCCTCGGCAAATGTAAAACATAGAAAAGATGGAATAGAAAACAAAATATATCAAATATTTAACATCAAAAACAGCGTATCCACAACACAGGTAAAGAAGATCAAGATATTCTTCCTGTTTACAATATTCTCCCGTTTGGCTGGCTTTTAAGTTTTCGCTTAATTGCATCATATACACTCTCCATTTAGCGCCGTGTAAGCGCTCGCACGGTCTGTTCGTTAGGTAAATAGTTACTTCTTCGTAGCATCGATGATTGTATGTCTATTGTAACGATCCCACCACTACTAGCATTTAAGCACAGAGAAGGGTCGATGCCGAACAGGCTTGAGAGAAGTAGTTAAACATTCTCAATAACAAGATCAAATCGCATTTTCCGGAACACTCCTCTAGAAATATTTGTAGGAAGTTTCCAAAAAAAAATGCTTAAAAACAAAGCATGCAGAAAATAATACTCTTCTCATGCATCAAACATTATACACCCCATTAATTATGGTACCAACGACGATGGAAACAATCCTCTAAACCCATCGTCGTTAAGGGGTCATTCAAAAAAAAAAAAGAAAAGAAAAAAGAAATTGTTGTCGACATATTGCGCCCGAGCGGTGCTGCCTAACCACTTTGTGTGGTAATGGTAAGCGTTGGCGTCCCCCCGGGGACAACGACTGTGCCATTATGCGGATAGTACGTATAGTATCCACCTGCATCTTGCCGTGTGGTGGCAAATATCGGACATCGGACAGCGTCCTCATCGCTCTGCAGTAATTGCTCCGGCGAAGACAGCGGTGATTCTTGATCCTGTTCGTGCTGCTGCTGGCGGGTCTTGGAACAGGCTGGAAATTCATCGCCTGACGGAGGCGTGTTGTTTGTGGAAACTGCCAATGGCGGTGTTCTACCACCACCGATACCGATTGCCACAGGCAGACATAGACTGCGTGACTTCAGCGACAGGCGACGTTGCATCAGCAGGCTTTCGTTCGGCGGCGAAAGCCCAACCGGTAAGCCTTCCATCATCGCCAGCTCTGCAATGATGCCGGGCCCACCGGTACCAAGCGCCGCCATGGTGGTGGTCGTAACGTTACCATTGATGATGCTGTTGCCACTGTGGCTGCTGGTGTTGCTGCTCGAGCTGCTGCTGTAAACAGCTTCGTCGATGTGATCAATCACTTCCTGCTGCTCCACCTCTTTGGGATGAGGTATCTGATGGTACGGTGGCATCTCGGCCATCGCCTCTTCGCCCTCGTCCGCCAGCTGGTACTGGTCGGCAGCGTATGCTCCTCCGTTCAGGTTCAACCCCTCGAATCCACCGACCATCATCGACTGGTATCCGTTGTTACGTGTCTCCCGCTTGAGAGCGCTCAGGATCGTGGTCGAGTTAGAATGATAAAGCTTATATCTATTCATAGTATTTGTAGTTGGATCACAGTTAACATTACTCCTACTCTGCTGCTGCTGCTGATGCTGCTGCTGTTGTTGAGGAGGAGACGCCCGCTGCATTGGTAATGTTGAATGCTGCTGCTGTCCAATGCTAGCCCTTCTTGTCCCTGCTCCTCCTTTTGTACCAGCAGTTCCTCCGGCACCGTCAACCGTGTCGATCAGACCTTGCGAGGTACGCCGCATTCCACCGAAGGACGATGCTGAAGAATAGCGTTGATTTTGGTACTGCTGCTGCTGCTGCTGCTGCTGATGATGGTGGTGTACCACCACCGCACGATATGGCAACGATTTATGCTGCTGTTGACCACCATGGCCGTTAACGGTACCGTAATGATGATTATTACTGTAGTTGTAATGTCTCATACCACCACCGGCGCCGGTGCCATTCGAATAAAAGTGGTTGTTGGAACTGTTGTTGTTCAGTGCACCGTAGTGATGATGTTGGTGCTGGTGGTGCTGTTGCTGCTGATGGTGGTACTGACTTTGATGGCTACTGTTGCCAATGTTCATCCGAACCGGATGATGACTACCGCTTCCGCTACTACTAACGTTGCTAGTATTATTACTAATATTATTATTGGTTCCTCCACGATTGTACTGATGGTGATTAAAGTTACTCGGATTGCTGCTGATTTTGCCGTTGCCGTAGTGTGACTGCGTTGCAGTCACCATTCCGCCACTGCTGCTGTTGTTTTTACCATTTTTGTAGCGATAGTTTTCTGTCTCATCTGTTGGCGCATCCCCGTACCGGTTAAGGTACGGCGCTGCCTGTTGGGACCGCCAGGACGACAGTGAAGCCGACGAACCTTGATTAGGACCATGATGGTTATACGTGTAATGCTGCGACTGTCTCTGCTTCATCATGCCCGGTCGAATTTCGACACCGGTCTCATACGGTTCGATATTAGCGACACCTCTCACGATGCGCCCGTACCGTGCAGCGATACTGCCAGCACTGTTGTAATGATTATGGTTATTGTAATGGCTTCCACCACCACCATGCGACAAGGAGTGGTAATTATGATGGCCACCATTTTGTTGCCTGTAGGACGACGAGGCCGGCGGATGTGAGTGGTGGTTGTTGTGATGATGGTTGTAGTTATAGTGCCCATTGTTGTTCTGGTAATGGATATGATGATTACTCTGCTGCTGCTGCTGCTGCTGCTGCTGCTGGTGGTAGTGATGCTGCGGATTCGCATGGTAGTGGCCACTACGACCACCCTTGTAGCTTGACCCGAACGACGACCCAGCATGTCTGTAATTGTGCGACTGTTGACTGCGACTGTTGTACTCGCACGAGGATGGACTTTGCTGCTGCTGATCGTTCGCATTACCGCCACGGTACCGCCAGTTCGACTCGGGAATATCCCAGCTTCCACTGGCCTTTCGTGCAGCAGCATTGTCCTTTGAATGCACGCTGCTATGTACGGGTGATGACAGTGCGGACGTTGGGGGCGATACTCGGGTTTGTGGTAATACCGGCACCACCACATCCTTTTCTTGCATTGCCTCTTTATCATCCGCCGTCTTATCGCGCAACAAATCATCATCACTTGCGTCGGCTGCTGTTTTCGGTGGATCGGAATTTTGCAATTCTTCGTCACTAATCTGCTCCTTTAGCAACGGTTTCTCGCACTGGGCCGCGTTGCTACCGTTGCTAGTGCCGCTTTCTTCGTGCCCATTGGTGATGGTGCTGTTGGTGGACAAGGCCAAACCATAGTAGCCGGAAGACTTCATAACTATTTCGATAGGTGCACCTTCAAAGACGGCATAACTGGTTAGATCTGGAAAGCTGGCAACGGTAGCAACATTTTCCACCCCATTTGTTCCGGTTACGTTCTGGCGTTCGATGGAAACGTTTTGGTAGCTATCTCTATTACGTTCCTTATCGTTCTTTTGCTCTTCCGCCTCTACTATGTTTGTGGTCATTTCCCAGGTTCCCTTCTCTTCATATGGTGCCTTTAATTTCTCATCTTCATCACATACTCCGTTTGGCTGTTCCGTTTGCATCATTTCCGGTTTTACATCGGTATAATTCGCCGACTTTTTGGACGCCTCAGCCAGCGTCGGTTTCTTTTCGACAGGCACCTCCACCGGAGCACGCTCCACACTTCCATTGTACGACGGTTGGTAGATGTTGGGACGCTCCTTCGTCATGTAGTCGTAGCGCATGGAAAAGTGTTGCATTATAACCCGTTTAACTGCCATGGCCGATTCAGCAAAATGGGACAACTCGAGCGCAGATTGGTTCCTACCCGATTGGGAAGAGAAAAAAAAATTGTTAGTAAACGAACTTAATGAACAAACAGGAACCCACTTAACCAAACAATCAAACAAACGTTATACCTTCGAATTACACCTGGCGTCTTCAGGACCCGGCGAAGCTGCTTATCCTTGTTTGTTTTCGAATTTAATCCTCCGCCGGAACACTCCGTATCGTCGCTCATGCGAATCCACGGGTGGTTCAGTACGGCCGTGGCACTCAAACGCTTTGGCGCCTCCTTTACCAGCAGTCCCCGGATCAGATCCTTCGCCTCTTCGCTCACATCCTGCCATTCGCTATCGGGGAAGCAGTATCGCCCTTCCTGAATCGATTCGAAAAGCAATTCCTGACAGGTGCGACAATTTTCACCCCTGTTCCAGCCGCAGTCCTGCTCACAGTTGCCCGAAAATGGCGGATAACCACACAGCAGTATGTACGCGATCACGCCCAGCGACCACAGATCACATCGTTTGTCGTAGTAGTTCGACTCACCGACGAACAGATCGACAACTTCCGGTGCCATAAATTCGGCACTACCGACCTGGTGGGAAAGGTAAGAAACGAAAACGAAAAATCATTCACAACGATTTATAGTAAATGCGTGCTTACAAAAATCCACCACAGAACAGATGAAAGAAAGGTGAAACTAAATTTGTTTCCATGAAGCAAAATACAATTACAATTTTCATTTCATATTCTCTTTCCTCACACCAAAAGTTTAAACTACCGTCCGGCTAACTTCAAAACGATCTCTCCTCCTTATCAACTTCCACCAACCCTTATCGATAGAAGAGGACGGGGTCAAATTGGTAAGCGGAATGTAAATACTTCGCACACCTAATGAAGGTTTTAAACAAGCCTCAAGCAAACAAGCTACTTCACACTCTTTTCTCTCGCTGTCGTTTTTTCATTATTACCACGATACAAAGTATAGCAATGTTTCCAAAAACCACGATGAATCTATGAGCAGTAGCGTACACCATCGTGGTAAACATGGTAATTCTACCACAACGACAATTGTTAGCTCGAAAGACAAACATGTTTACTTTATTATTTATCTACTGATCTGCTGCAACCTCCTTTTTGCGCGGACTTGCTTTTATCTTCACAAATGGTCTGGTACTGATTTTCGTTGTGATTAGATGTCTCTTCCTACATTTTACCATACTGTAACACATACTGCAAAGGTAACAAATTTTCTTCACAATTAACTATGAACAATACATGCTCAACCTGGTTAAATACAAACTATTGGAATAAACTTAATGTCGATCGATACTTTACAAAAATTTGGACACCGTGAGCTAAAGACTAAAATCCATTGGACAGCTTCCACTCCCAAAGCAAATATTCTTGTTCATTAGCTAACGAATTTGGTAAAATATTGCCGATTTCTCCAAAAGAAAAGAATATTCACATGCGTTTGAAGGGATCGGCTCGGGTCACTCGGGCCAAACACAAACCAATTATCACTTCATGCTTATCGCGATGAGACGACAATTGCAAATGGTTTGATAATCAAAGCAAAAAAAAAAATAGCAGTAGCACATAAAACGAACCTTGACTTTTATCTTTCGCCACCACAGTCTTAAACGCAACACACATACAAACACGCACGATAGCGATGTGGTGTCCAATTTAATTTAGTTAACAATCATAGATAGCGGAGCAAGGGGCAAAACATCGGAAAAAAATCTGCCTAACAGAACAGGTGATGGTGGTGGCGATGATGGGGATTGAAACCGGAGAGGAGCGGGTTTATGGTACGATTGTTGACCCATAAAATGAAAATATAAAAACAAAACAAAAAATAACGCAAGGTAGCTTTAGTCATCTCTTATCACATACGAGTTGAGGAAGAGAACCGATGATGGTGGTGGGGAACACGATCAAGGCTGACAGAGGAGCGTTGTGGGATGGCAGAAGAAAAAAGGAAAAAAAACTCTTCCTAGCGATAAGTGAATATGAAAACAACAACAAGTAGATGTGCTTTCCCTCGTGTTCCCGCGTGTTTCCTTCCCGTCAGGGGTTGGTGCGCGCTTACCGGTGTTAAAAGCTGCGGCGTGGCAGTCGGCGACGAGATGTTGGTAGTGAACTTAATCCCGGAGCCGAGATCGAAATCGCAGATCTTGATCGGACAGAGTTTGTCGGGATAGACGCACAGAATGTTTTCCGGCTTCAGGTCCCGATGGGCGATGCCCTTCTTGTGCAGAAAGTCCAGCCCGGACCCGATCTCCTTGATGATCTGGGCCGCGTCGTACTCGGAGAAGCAAACGTTCTCCTGGATGCGCGTTAGCAGTGGCCCGCCGTTAATCTTCTCGAACACTAGATAGAACTTTTCGTCATCTTCGAAAAATTCTAACAGCTGCAAGATATTCGGATGCCCCTGGCAGTGGTGAAACGTTTCCACCTCGCGGAAGACGCGGCCCCGCGCGTGCCCCGGTATTTTGTCGATGATCTTCACCGCGTACTCCAGCTCGGTGTAGATGTTGATGCAAGTCTGGACCGACGCGTACGCTCCCTCGCCCAGCACCTCACCGGTCAGCTTGTACAGCTCTGCGGGAAGATAGGATGGAAATCGATCATTAGAGGTTAGCCGATGCGATATCAAGTTTGAGTTTGCCGTCAGAATCGATCTAACTGATCTAACATTGCTAGTTATGATTGTCCGGTAAGTGTGCTATTATTGCGCATTGGCATTGTTTGAGCATCTCCAATCGGTGTGTCTCATTCGTCGGCATCTACGTATACGTAAGTGGGATAGATAGATGCACGCAAGCTAAAGGAATCCAATCAACCTGGCCGACCGTGAGGGGTGGTTGGCCGGTTAGTAGGGCAATGCGTGTTAGACGAGCATACTACAACAAACGGCACGCACGATAATGCGACTACCCTCTCCCATTTGCCAACACACGCGTCGTAGCCGAGCAGTGCCCATTGCGAAAGAATTCTTCTCGCTTGAAGCGGCGCTAAAGGTGGTGCGCGATTTACGGCAAATCCACTCTTAAACGATGCACCCTAATACGCGGACGATGCCAGTGCGGCAAGCGTTTAGCAGTAATTGTGCATCAGTGCTAGGTGTCAGTGCGAGGGCGCTAAAGCTCACGAGCCAGGAACCTAGAGAGAGAGACGGGCCGGACGAGAGTGCGATAGAATACATGACCAAACGATGCCTGCACTTACCTTGAAAACATGACGAGTGCATCGATGAACTGGCGCGTTTCTTTCGGCGCCGCTTGCGCTTCATCTCCTCCTTGTGCCGGTTGAAGTCGGCCTGCCGTTCGGCTTCGGACAGCATGCGTGCCTCGGTGGACTCGTTGCCCGGTACCTCCTCGCTGCTGTACCGCGCGACATCGGGTTTACGCGTTGGATCTGCGAACAAAATGCATCAAAGACGATGAGATTAATAATTTTACACTAATCGATTGCTCTTTAAGACACGCCTAATAATTAGTTCATCAAACGTTATAACGAACATGTGTTGCTAGGTAAGATCGTTCGTTACACCACGCGCACTTCTGCTAAACAGTCTGTATCTAAGCAGCTTTGGATGAATCTCATATCGATCACATTGTCGTGTGCATTTTGCTCTACACAGGCACATATCACACTGACTACAGTGCTATTATAGGCTGACTGGTTTTACTACTGATCTTCCAATCTCTGTTACACTTAAATTTCTATTTTAAAGCTAATTTTTGCTGATCGATTGTGATCAGCCATTTTTATTGAGCGTTTTGCTTTCAATAATTTAACTGATATCGACCGATCGACGGTAACTTGGCCTAGCGTTCTGCAAATATTTGCCTCGTGGTTACGGGTGGTTGATCGTTGTCATTTACCGTACATCATTCTGACATTACATTTGAAGGACCTAATTTCGCCGGTTGTAAGCGGTTGTTGCATCAGCAGAGCTGCTATTAGTGACAGTGTGCATATTGAGTGAGTAAGATGTATTCGAAAATATCCAAGAGACAAGAAAAACATGCTACCTTTAGTTGTCTACAGACCTGGTTAACATGGTTATTATTGTCAAATCTTGAGCTAGGAACTGAATTTACAACGATTGAAACATTTTAGCACAACACACAAGAGCAAGAAGGTACAATAATGCACAACCCACTCATTACGACGGAAGTTTCTTTTTCCGGATTTGATTACTCATGTGTACATCGGATCAACGCAATAGGGTGATGAAACAACAACACAAAATATCACGTGGGTTGAAAACGGATGATTATGAATAAAATTTGCCACTCGGTCAGGATTGTCCATTGCCGGCAAAGAAAGTTGTCACTTCCGTTAGCGTTCTCTTTTGTATCGCATCCCTCCGTAGGGCGGTTTTCTCACCGCACCATCGAACTTGCTCGGTGGATCCTTTGGCACGCTAGCGTAAAAGATACGATCAACAAGGAAGATATATCGGTCGAGTTATTTATGCACCGTCGTGTCTCACGTCTCTTGTGTTTGCTTCATGTTGTGCGCAACCCCGACAGCAACAACAAAAACGTGTTACAAATATATTTGGCCACATCAACACAGAACTCTTTCCTCCCTGTGCCGGACCGGTTCCTGACAATTTTATCTTGCACTCCCCAGGAGCGGTTGATCAGATACGTGAGACGTCATTTCTGTGATCGTCGTTTTTTGGTTTGCTTTTATTTTTCTCTTCATTAATGTTTTCCTCGCTCTGGTTGAAATATTTTCCACTGTTATCTTTAACCGGTGGTGAACGATTCGGCCCGATGAGCAACAACCCCTTGCCGTTGTCGAAGGTCGTTGCTACGCTTGTTCGTCTTTTTCGGTGCGACCAACTCACGTAAAAGTACACAACGTGTTTCTCGTGGGAAGCAGTTGTGGCGATGACGATTCGCGCGACTGTCTCCTGCCCGGCAATAGATGAACAAAACACTTTGTTCTGCACAATGTGCAATTAAAAGAAAGAACCATTCTGGAGAATGTCCTACTACAAACCGCCGAACGACTGGATAAAAGGGTAAATCCCTATGAAGGGGATTCATTTACCATACTTTCGTGCTATCATTTCTAATAGTGGCCTTGAACGAAACGGAACACCAAGCTCCAGTGGGAAATCAAACATGTTGCGACTGGCTTTACTTTGCTGCCACAAATTCATTGAATTGGCTCTTACTTTCGTAATATATTTAACGATCGAATATTTCTATAATTCATTACATGGTCCATTACCATACACAAACAAACGTCGGGACGTGTGCTGTGGCATATCATAGAAGACATCATAGAACAGGCAATTTGGGGCAATTCAGTACGAAAATGCACATGTAATGTACAGGGGGTAGCAGAAGATTGACAATTCGTACAGCAAAACAACAAACAACATTGTGCCGGAAGTACAGGGTGACTAGAGTGCCATCGCCATTCGAAGCAGGCGTAGACGAACAGCGACGATAGGCGGCACCCTGTCGTTGTTGTTGTTATTTTGACGTTTGGATGGGAAGGAGGTTTTCGTCGAGGAGCCAGAGGCAAGGAAAAATCAACCATCCGTCACTGATGAATTCGAATGGGGCCCAAACCACCCCATAAACCGAACATGAGTGGTCAACGATGTGTGCCCGCCTGCCTATCAATTGCTGCCGGTATGTGTTTAAATTCGGCAAGACAAGAGATACGCAAAAGAATGACATTCAACTCCGGTCACTTTTTGGGACGGTTTGGGTATGCGTGTGGGTGGAGGCGCAACGGGAATGACGTCTACCTGTGGGGTTTGGTTGGGAAGCCGACAAGGGCTGGGAGGAGTGGGGTGGGCAGCGAGGAAATAATCTGCGGAGCAAGTTATTTCCTACGTGGGATCACAATCGTGCTGGATGCGAGAAGAAAGAAGATCAAGCGAAACACATTCAATTATTCGCAACGCGGTTCCTTGGCCGCCGCCATTTGACCGCACACGAGAAGAAGGAAAACATCGTGGCAAAACCTATTGCGTGTTAAATTTGGCGATTCGACGATGATGATATTCGAACAGGTCACACACCATCTCGAGCCGCACCAACACACGCCACCGGACTGGTGGTGTGTTCTCGCAAACGCGACGCTGGTATGCGTGTGTACAGCGCAGCGAACGTCGAACCGTGTCGCACGGGGGCTGTGTGTTTTGTGTTTGTAAACTCGCGCTACTCTCCCAGCCGCCACATGTAACGTCCGCTCGCCGTTCAACGGATCGCACCATATCTACCCGTCTTCTCCTCCCCAACACCCTCTGTCCCTTTACTTCCGCCACAAAACCTTTGCCCACAAGCGTATTGTACACACCACCGTCGTTCCATCTTCCTTTCCATTCCGTTCAACCTTTTTCTTCTTCACAATAAAAAAAAACACACACACACAACGCTGGATGAGCTGTACGCGGGGTGAGTGGTACTGCTACGCGAGCGCAGCTGCATGTTCAGTGTGTGCGTAGTTCGCGATCGTACCTACACTATCGCAGATGCACACACATACTGTACGACAACGCTCTGTTGACGTTGACTACGCACTCGTACTATACACACTTGCACGCGATGGCAGATGTTATGTGCCTGTATATATATACACACACACACACACACACTCATAACACCGCACTGGCAAAGAAGAGTTAGTGACCAAAGATGCGTGAAGCGAAGGAAACGGTGAACGGAACAAGGGTGTTGGAGAATGAGAGAGATGGAACCAACGCGCCAGAAAGGGCGTGTGAAAAGGACCGAGCGACAAAAACAGGCCACACACCAAATAAAAAAAGTGCATACGTGCGCACCGAAACGCAATTCTAGCCAACGGTTTCGGATTTTTTTTTCTCTATATAGTTTTTTCTACCTTCGAAGGGAAAAATTGTCCCTTTTCCGATGCTGTTGATCCTTCCTTTTTCGATCAGTTGAGAAAATGTAACGTTTTGCCAAAGCAAACCTGCCATTTACCAAAGTGTGGTAAAATTCGGTGGTCTTGTCGCGGATGATGTGTGCACAACAAACACCATCTTTCATCGACACTCACAGCCTCCTCTGCTTGAGCAGAAATCGTCGCCAACTATTTATCTGATGATGAATAAAAGGATTTCTTTTTCTAAACCTTTCCATGTGGTTTCCTTTAAAAAAAAAAGGAACTTATTCATCGCCAAGTAAGGCAATACAATACCTGTACTTTCTTCCCAACCTTGCTAGAGTGTTTTTCTTATGCCTGAGCTGCAGTGCTATTTCTATTACTTGTTCACACATGTTACTGCAAGTACAAGTAATCTCCCTATGTTCTGCAACAAGTCGCTTTGTTTAAAAACATTTTCCATTTCGTCTGAAGGAATTCATAAGTACGATGTTTACTGTTGTTTTTTTTTTTGTAAGGAAAACTGAGAGTTCTTCTGTTCCTCCCTCTCATTGTTTTTAATATAACATTATTATGTGTACCGTGATTAGGTTTTGCATGCAATGCCGGGTCCTGCTACCGCCTCAGCACGGATTGAGCCTGGCAAGAGAGGATGGGCAAACGATGGAAATATATTCCAGAATGTCGTTCGAAAGTCGAATACAAATCAAGTGGCCAACTGGGACTGCCTGCCGCGGCGCTGTGCCTTAAAAAAACATGTTCTTTCCGCTCTATAGCGCGATGGGCATGAATGTGCACTAATGTGCGTATGTTTACGTGTGTTCGTTGTGTGCGAACGACATCGCACACTTTGATATAAAGCTCGTCTTTCTTCCCAACTGCGATCTGTGTTTGTGATCTCTCTATCTCTATCTCTCTCTCTTTCGCTTTCCATCTATGTATGCAGCTGCCCTAACGTTAAATGAAAAGAAGTCAACGTCTAAACAAGCTCCCCTTTATATCGGAAGGATGTACAGTGTCCTTGCTCCTTTGGATACTGTTTTTATCCTTGCCGGGCGATGGGTTCCGTGTTGTCTTGCCAGAACCGAAAAATGCCGGTTGCACCCGTGTACTGCGCAACATCGTGTTTTTGCTCTTCACCGACGGCCAGAAGGTGGAGCGTTCTGCGAGTCACGTAGACTTGAAAGAAAGAACAAAAAACACACAGACTCACCGGAATTCACGTCACAACTCTCCTCCACAATGCGTTCAACCATGGTGCTGCCGATGCTGCTTCTCCTGCTGGTGCTACAGTACCGGAAGTCGTCGAAAACGCTCCCCGCTGGTTTGGCCGAATCTGCGACGCAAGTGTGCAGATCGCTGCTGCCGGGACGTTAGACGGTGGGTGCTTCACTATACCACACACTGATGCCACCTCGAGACCGTCGATGCGAACCGACGATGGTCGAGGCTGGTGCCGATGGAGTTGGACAGTTTCCCGGAGGATGATCGAGATCACCAATCGTCACTAGTAACGCGTAAATAGCCAACTTTATCAACGCACGTACGCACACATGTGCGCGTCAGTGTTTCAGCGAGATGGCGCCGCTGAATGGCAAGGCTCTGCTACGACGTGATAATACCGCAAGCACACAACCATGAGAAACAGGCTGGGCTCTGCAGCAGGGCAATGGTGAATGGCGGTTCGGTTCGATCGTCTGCTCCTTCCACTAGCAAAACGCGTGCAGTGGGTGGGGTGGGAGTATAACAAGTATAATATCCACCGGTTCGGAATACGCACAAACACACGCACGCACGTACGCACAAACACGCTATCCCGAATAAGCAAAAAACGCTGCGCAAGGTCGACTGGCGAATTTTACACTCCGAAACGGGATGATACGTTGCTCAGGAGTACGATGATGAAAACGGTGTTTCAAATAAACGCTGTACAGCGGACACACAGGCCGATTTTGCTTTCCTCTGACTAGCTAGCTACCCATCACGATCCATCACTTACAAAAGCAAAACCAAAACAAAGCTGCCATCCAACTTTCCGCACCAAGGAAAGGTACATCGCCAGCCGTTCCTTTGACAGCTGCGACAACAAACGCACAACCGTCTCGACAGGTGTGTATTCTCGGCCAAATTTTAATCTCACTACGGAAGAGATAATTTAAATCCATGCATAATATATTTATCATGACACACCGGCTCATTTTCTAATAAGTGTCATATAATAATAATTTTGGTGTGTTCACTCATGATTCATTCTGGAACAACCTTATTGGAACGTTAATTTGTTGATAGATGTGAGAGCTGTGAGATGGAAGTTTCATACTTCTCACTAAATAATTCTCACTTCACTGATGGGTGCTGATTTGGTGCGCGTATGGTCCAACCTAAAGATTTAAGGATTATTCCCAAAATCCATTTCATGAGATTGATGCGCAATTGATTTCAGAAAATATCAGACCCTATAGAATTGTTCTGCAGGTCTTATTGTGTTAAGGAAATTGATTCTGCAAAGCAGAAAATACATCAATTTTGACTTGCTTGAGAAACGCTGTCTCACCAACATTAATGAAAGCGTTAGACCAGAACCGAATTAAATAGCTTGGATGGCGCTAACTTCTGTTTACACATAATTTAATGGCTTTTTTACGTTCTCTAGCTGATGGACCAAATATTATAATTTAGATCAATGCGGCGTTGATCACAATGGGAAGAAACGATTTTCCCATTGTTTTTTTTCGTAACGTCACTTTTGTTTTGGAACAAACGTCAAACTGGGCTGACAACGAATTGAACACATAATTTGTACGCAGCTGGCAATAAGTGGCCGTGTGGTTCTGGATGCGGCACATTACTGGATACTGTTCCTAAATTGTAGTTTTGTGGTGTTTTTCATGCGGATGAGGTCATGTCGGCCCTTAAAAGTAACATTTTTGTGGTGTGCACGCTGGTCGTGGTACGGCTCCAAGCCGCCCTGTGGTCAAATATCTCCGATTGCGATGAGACGTTCAACTATTGGGAGCCGTTGCATTATTTGCTAAAAGGTAGTGGCTTTCAAACATGGGAGTACAGCCCGGAATTTGCCTTACGGTCCTACAGCTACCTATGGCTACACGGTTTACCGGCCAAAATTGTTGGCCTTGTGGTCGACAATGGTGTTGTGATTTTCTACTCGATACGGTGTCTGCTGGCGGTCGTGTGTGCCTTGCTTGAATATCGTCTGTACAAGTAAGTACTTGTTTGGGCTGAAAGTTTTGACGAGACTTTAATTCTTTTCTCTTTGTTTCTCTGTTCCATCTGTAGGGTGTTAAGACGCAAATGTGCGGGTGTGGTCTGCAATTTGTGGTTGTTTTTCCAACTTGTGAGTGCCGGAATGTTCATCTCCAGTACTGCCCTGTTGCCAAGCAGTTTTTCCATGTACATCACCCTAGCGACTGTTGCGGCGTGGTTGAATGAAGACACGAGAACGGCTATAGCTGTGACAGCATTTTCCGGATTGATTGGTGCGTAAAACGTGACTCACCACAAAACGATGCGATGACGCGAACTGTTGTAACAATTTCACTGTCATTATTATTATTTTTACTTCCGCAGGGTGGCCATTTGCTGTAATTGTCGCCGTTCCCTTTGTACTGGAGCAACTATTGTGGAAAAAGCAAATTGTGTCTTTCGTTAAAAACGCCCTATTTTTCGGTTGCTTGTTTGGTATTCCGATAGTGTTGATCGACAGCGTGTACTTTGGAACATTCACAGTGGCTGCATTTAACATAATCCACTACAACGTGTTCACCTCCCATGGGCCTGATCTGTATGGCGTTGAGCCGGCGATGTTTTATGGGAAAAACTTGTTCCTCAACCATAACATAACACTAACGCTTAGTGTGTCGTACCCATTGTTGGTTATATTAGCCGCCGCAATCGGTGTTAGGAACACGAAAAATCGCCTGTCTCCGATGCAAGGATTGTGGTTGATGTCGCCCCTATATCTGTGGTTGATTGTATTTGTGGTCCAACCTCACAAAGAAGAAAGGTCTGTAACTGAACACACTTTGCACACATTTCTTCATTAAACGATTAATGTTACTAATTGCAGGTTCATTTTCCCTGTATATCCGTTTTTTTCGCTTGGCACGGCGCTGCTATTGGATCAAACGTTTTCCCACATGAAACGTTTCTTCGGAGCTCCAAAGTCGACAATTGCGAACCGTGTGATGGGTTTCGTTGTACTCGCAACTGCACTGTGCTTAGGTGTGTCGCGAATATTGGCAAATTCCATGCACTATCGCGCTCCAATGACCATTCTCAACGGCTTGCCTGCAGCGAACGAACAAGAAATGAGCGTGTGCTACGGTAAAGAATGGTATCGCTTCCCTGGCAGCTTTTTCCTTCCACCCAACTACCGTGCACGGTTCGTCGAGTCCAGTTTCACCGGAATGCTGCCAGCCTACTATCAGGAAACTCAGAATGGAACGCAAATCGTCCATGATTACTTCAACGATCAGAACAAAGGTCATCCCCATATGCTGTTTGAGTTGAGCAAATGCGATTTTCTCGTAGATTTTGATACGGGCGCGTTCTATGATGAACGCAACAGGGAACCAAACTATTCCGCCGACAAGAAAACGTGGGCCATTGTGGATAGTATCAAGTTTGTGCACGCAGCAAGATCTGATTTATTCGCTAGAGCTTACTATTTGCCATCGTATCCGTATTTAGTATACGGGAAGTACAATTTGTTGCAGCGAATAAGGGCTAATTAATCGCTAATGCGATGTACGTGTTACCTTGCATGCTACGGTATATTTTGATACACTTTTACAGCTTAAAGTTAAGTATAAAGGTTAAGAAAACAAGTGTGACAAACTCATATTGAATACACTTGCAGGAATTTTCTAGTTTTAATAAGACATGCGGGACACTTTCCAACAACTCGTGGTAGTTTGAATGCGGAGTTATGGTCTTCCAAAATATTAACAAACAATCATGCCAAAGGACAATTAGCTCAAAAGCAAAAGGAGGTAGCTATTGGAAAATGTCCAGGATACAAAAATAAATTCTTTCTAAATTTTAAAATCGATGTGAATTTCAAACTACGCAAAGAACCGTTGGATTGTGTTTGTTTTTTTTTGTGATCGCGCATTGCTGTCAAAATTGGTATATACTTGTAATTTGATGGATCGGCAAAGGAAGTTTCCACCAAATAAAGAAAAACCAGTGAACGAACGAACAATGTATCACCAAGTTGAAGAAGGAAATTACTCATTAAAAACAAATTAAAATTGCTTTTGCACACTTGCGAACGCTCGTTACAATAAGCAATGATGCGTACTTGTCTCGTGACTCAAAAAGAACCGCGCACCGATGACAGTTGGGACTGTTTTTTTTTGGAGTGTTTTTGTGTACACGAAAGGATGCACCGTGGAAAACCTTTGACTTCGAAGAAAAACAACAAACCCTTACCTACGTTTGCTGGTTACCACGCCCGTTGTTGCTGTGCTTGCAGATTTGGTGCAGCAAGCATTCGTCGGTGTTGTTTACCGTAGTGATTAGCCACACGCACCCAAACGAGCGATTCGCTACCGTCAGTGTTTTATCACACAATTCTCGCATCATTACTCAGCTTTACGGCCGTGCACAGGAGGACAGCGTAACAAAAAAGGGCCACTAATCAAACTTCAATCTTAATCTCGTAGCCAGGTGAGTATGGAGAGATAAAGAACACTCTTAAAATAACACTTCTATGGCACGCGCTAGGGCTGAAGCAGATTCAACCACAACCATTTGAAGCATCCGCAAGTGCGAAGGATGTGTGCATGGAAGTTTAATTAGTTTAAGCGAAGCAATAATTAAGCGGAATGTTCTCTTTAACTCTTATAGCCTTGTTCATTTTCTCGGTGTACGTACGTGTTGCGTCTGTCTACAAGTGTTTTCCTTTATTTTGCTATGTTTTGCTACACAACAGTCTTGTAAGTGTCTTTGCTAATGTTTTATTTTCCTTTCATTGCAGCGTAATGTCCAACTACCGTCCCCGAGGAGCAATTGCCAAAGTATTTTTTGACCGTATTCACAACGACGATGTTATACAGCAGATTGATATGACCACGGTAAGAGTGCGTGAAATGCAATGATGCAGAGAATTGGCGGAAATGGGTGTAAGTTCCACCGATCGGTGGGAACTCATACAATACTCGATTCTGAAACATATGCTAGCTTTGATTTATTTCAATCACGCACATACTCGAGATAATAGCTTATCTAAGGATAAGATCCGTCACGTACGCTTTATGACGATCGGTGAAGAGTCTGCTTCCTTTCCTCCGTCTCCACTTGGACGCTCCATGTACTCTTTTACACCTAAATCTTTGTTTCAGTGGTACACCATGGGGAAGTTGCCTCGCAAATACGGTAGTCTGTATCATCACCTGAACGGCCCGGATGAGCTTACCCTCGAGTGGTTGGAACGATCGAAAAAAACATCCGGCCGTTTCTGGTTGCAGCTGTGCCACGAAGTGGCTAAACTCTTCCTCAACATGTTCATGACCCAGACCGATATCAATGGTTTCCTTAAGCGTGGCTCCATGTTCATCCTATCCGAGATGCAGTTCGACGAGTTTCTTACGGCCGGAGGCTTTTTTCAGAACCGCGAACGGCAATCAGCGGTAGGATACAAATCGCTTTACATTACACCAACGATGGGACAGTAGTAAAAATGTTTCTTTGTTTCCAGCTCAACGTATGTGACATTGGTGCTGGTGATGGTGAGGTCACGTTACGCTTAGTGCGCACCTTGCAACAGAAACGCAGTTGGCAAGTTACGACTTATGCTACAGAATCCAGCTGGACGATGAGAAACCGGCTGAATGAGAAAAATTTCATGTGAGTAGCAATGGTGGCGAATCGAATCGAAAAAAATTGCGCTACTTACACTGTTCACATTTACAGCGTGCTGGAAACTCTAAACCAAATTCACCAAGCAGATCTCATCGTGTGTTTTAACGTACTTGATCGATGCTTCGATCCACATGTTATGCTAAGTGATATCTACGAATCATTAGATCAGACGGGATTCGCACTGATAGCACTGGTGTTACCATACAGCCACTACGTCGAAAAGAGTAAGTACAGTAACCGCATTTTAGTGTACCATCATGAATAATGCAAATGCGAAGCGATTGATATTGGAGTTGAATGAACAGAAGGTGGTTCTTTGCACGAAAGAACTTTGTTTGCTGCTGGAAAACCTTTGGATTTATGACTAGGACTAGCTAACTTATTTAGCTGGTATAGCAATCATTCACTCGAAAAAGAGTTGTATAGTTCATTTCTAACACACTTAACTATCCTAACGTTAGCTTCGTCAAATCCCAATCTTATGCAGGAGTATGAACGAAATTAAGTTGTTTTATATTAATTTGTATCTCAACATATTAGTCGGTGCCTTGTCCTTGAATCGCCTATCCTATAGTTTGGTAAACAGTTTGTCGCTTGGGGATTCGGCTTCATTTCTCGTCATCTATTCTGCGTAGGAGATGTTGTTTATACTATGGAATTGTTGAAGTACATTTTTATATGTAGAACTCAACGCAATATAGACCACAGTTCTTATGGGCGGATGGCTAGATGTTCTTTACGCTGTTGTTGTTTTCCGCTTCCGGCCGTTTCCTAGATTCCAGCCACCTACCCTTAAGGACACTGTTGGAACCGTGGCCACCGGAGAAGCGGCTCACGGTCGAGGAGGAACTGGAAATGTTCTTCGACGTGCTGCAGTCGGTAGGCTTCAAAATACGGACCTGGACCAAAGCGCCATACCTGTGCGAAGGTGACCTGCGCCAGTCGTTCTACTGGCTAACGGACTACGTTGTACTGTGTTCAAAATAAATGTGCAATCATTCCAGTTAACGATTAAACGAAAAATGGGAAGTAAAGCCGCATCCCTGCATGGTGGTTCTTTCACGTTCCTTGATGATATCACGTTCGGTTCTACGTACGTTGCGCAACGCAAACAAATGCATCTGCAAAAGGTTAATATACCGGAATTATAGTTTATTTCGTTTTGCGTTTCTCCTACGTAATGTAACATGTGTGGAAAGTGATGTTCTGTAAACTTTTGAAATATTTGCTACACAAAAACATGATATATATATATATGTATATAATCTTGTAAAATGGATCGCACGCGCGGACATGGTCGCACGGCAAAAAACACACCCCTATATAAACGAGAAGGATGATGAAGGTGTATAATTATGTATTTGCAAACTTTACGACCCCGGCACGTGATGTGCAACCGTTGATAAAGAACACAACTCCCGGTGGGGGAATCGTGTTCGCTGCGTTGCCCTGTGCGCCAAAGGGGGGTTTGTCTTCCTAAATGTTACTGCTACGTTTGGTGTGTGAACCATTAACATCATCCTCCGCCATCATCTTCCCGCTCATTGTCTAAGTTTCAAAACCATTTGTGTGTTCGCCGCCCAAAGGTGCGTTTCCCGTCGGGGGGCGCTTTGCTTGATTGTGCTTCGGTGTCGTTCATGTTGTTGTTTAGTTTTCGTTCGAATATTCGTGTTAGTAGTTTCGTTGCGTTGCATTGCAGTGTTCCTTACGAGAACAGTCGCTTCTTTTTGCGATTCTTCATGTCGAGCTCCCGCGAAAGGCTCATGGTGCGCATAAATTCGGTCCGCGAACCACCACCGCTGCCAATGCCACCGATCGTACCACCGAAGGAAAGCTTCCGCTCGGGCGGTGCATCGCGCCCGCCCGCCCCACCCGTACCGCCGGTCCGTCCCGTCGAGTAGCGGCGCGAGTAGTGGGCCGGTGCCACGGTCAGCTGATCCTTCGTGTCCTGAAAGGACGAACGTCGCGAACCGGGCAACGATTTCGAGTAATCCTTGCCGATCTGGTGCACCTCGAGCGTTTGCATCTGAATTTCCGACTGCGTGGAGCCGCGCCTGCTCGCCGACACGGACCAGTTCGGATGGAGCAGGTATCGGCTCTCGTCCAGGCTGTCGACATCGTCCGAGATCGAGCGCTGGAAGCGCGATCCCTCGATGCTGCCGTACCGACCGAACGAGGCCGAACTTTCGTCGATCGAGCTCTGGGAGGCGGTCGTTGAACGGCGCCGGAGTCGGGCGGGCGGTACCGGGCCCGAACCGCGCAGATGGTTCGGATCCTCCAGCCGGTACCAGACGGCCACATCGTCCAGGCAGGCTTTCTGCAGCTTCACCGAGCACTCGCCGAGAAAGATGGGCTCCGAATGGGGCAACAGATCGTAGAGCACTATCTCTATCTTACGGTCTAACAGATTGTCACTGAACACGTCCTGGAAGGTAATGGTCGCGTTCCAAATGGGATTCAGAGAGGGAGTGGACACTTCGGTCTGGGCGACATGCGATTCGTTCCTAGAAAAAGGGAGTTTGAGGGGTAGAAAGAAACCGGTTTCAGTGCTCGTGTGTGTGTGAACGTGAGTGAGTTTAGTGAGATGCGGGGCGATGGGAGGCGCGCTAATAAATCGAAAACAAACCAACAACAATAAGAAGAGAAAAAAACATGTAAACATAAGTAAAATAGGGTTGGTAGGCAGTGTTTGTGACGGGTGGGTGGATGGGTGGTTGTGTGTGACGTGCGTGTGCGAGTCGGCGTGAGCGTAATGTGTTGCGGTAAAGGATACTCCTTGTCACGCGTATGGATGGAGACGCATGGTCTTTTTTGTGCTCGCGTTGCAAACACGTGTCACACGGCGTCCGCATGATAATTACCATTTGTGGCTGTGGTTGTTGTTGTTATTGTTGTTGTCAGTGTGTGTGCGTGTGCGTGCGTGGGTGTGCGTGTTGTTTTGATACGAACGATTAAAAACGAGGGTATGGTTCAAAGGAACGCTTGATATTACGTTTTCGGTAGCAACTTGATCGACGCATAGGCTTCCGGATACATGCCATAGCCCAGCGATTCATCGCGCTCCGGCAGGTCATCGGCAGCCATCACCGAAACGACAAGTTCGTTTCGCTCGCCGTGATAGTAAACATGCACCTGAACCCTACCGGACACTAACTTGCCCTTTGCTATCTGTTCCTGAAGGAAAGAAAAACAGAGAAGGAAAAACATTAATCTTTCCATCGTGTGCATGGGTTCTGTGCGTGGCAGTTGGGGCGATTTGTTTTCTGTTTTCTTTCTTTCTTTCTTTCTTTTGCTTTTGCTTTACATCTTTTTGATAAGTATTCTCTTGCTTTTTCTCTCTCCCTTTCTGCCTCTGTCTCTCTGGCTTTCGCTACCGTGCGCTCGTGCTACGTGGGGGCATGCTGGCCGTTTGACACGTGCCGGAAGCAGTGTTTCCGGAATGCTGCCGGAACCACGGAGCTCAAGAAAACAAGAAACGAAACGAAAACACATCAACACAACACTAACAAATACTCCTAACAATAGCAAATCGAACAACGGAACACATTCGCTCCGGGGGGGATGGGGTTGCTTGTTGTTGTTTTTTTTTGTTTTTTGGTTTTTGTTTTCGGGTAAATCTATTTTTAAATGTTTTCTTTTTTTTTTGGTCGTCTTTTTGCTGTTGCTTCTATTGCTTTACTGTAGTAACGTTCAGTGTAACACGTTTCCAAAGAAAACGGCAAACGGGGTTATAAAAACAAACGAACAAACAATGGGAAAGCAGTACCATGGGGATGAGAGGCATTCCGGTGAACATAGAGCTAGGATTTGTTGGTTAGCTGTATTACATTAGTATGTAGCGTTTAGCTTGCTCTCTGGCACGCGAGGGTGGTGGATACAAAAGAAACGGACACCGACACAGCGAATAAACAACAGTGTGTTAAGTTGGTGAATGAAACAACACGTAGAACAAGAAAGCAATGGTTAAAGCACAACGTAATCAGGTTCATTAGCTAAGATTTGGTCTCCCAAAATTACCTGCCAATGTGTAAATGGGTTGTACGTGTGTGGGTGTTGTTGTTTGTTGTTGGACGTGTGTACGCTGTGTTGTCTGTGGGTGTTTGGAGCTATTGGGTGATATATGCTAAATATAAATGGCGGCTTGCGGTGCAGGTGCATATTGCAGTAACAGAGAATTAGAAGTAGGTTTAGCTAAATTATGCATGTTTGTTTGGTAGTGGGTGTGGGTATGTTAGTGTTAGTGTCTATGAGGAAAGTAAGTAAACATAAAACCATAACTGTGGCATTGCAAGTAGTGTCCGGTGGTTTTCTCACTACGGTTTCGCTAAAGTTTTCGTTGACTACCGTTTTCTTCCGTTTTTCGGGCATTTTTTTTTCTCTATCTGGGGGAAACATTTTCTACCGTCCCCACCGTCCCGATTACAAATCTCCGAACCCTCGCTCACTCCCATCTCGTCTCCCGGAGGGGGGGAGTCTGCCGAGGAACGAATCACATGTCGCCTGCAGTTGGGATGCATTACTGTACGGTGACGGAGTCGAGAGAAGAAGGATAGCACGATGCGGCGAGCTAAATTGGTGTTCTTGTTGGTGGTGGCAAAATATAATAGTAAAACTCTGTCTAAATAAACAAACATACGATTAGCTAAAATAGACAACAGTATAGAATGTGTGCAACAAACTTCACGCACAATGGCAACACGGAACACCTTCAAGAGCGGTGAAGCAGTAGCAGAGTAGAAAAGGGTTGTTTTTTTTTCGAAATGGTAGATGAAACGAAAATGAGTGTGAGTTTTTAATGGCTTTCGAGTAATCGTGGGACGCGGGCGATCTTTTGTAGCACAATCGATCCACTTGGGCTGCCTTTTATGTGTTCGTATCCGATGAGCTCCTTGCGCGCATTCCTTCCAGTGTTTCCATTGCGGATCTTCTGCACGCTTGAGTGTGTGTGTGAGTGTTTTATTTATTGCACTGTTAAACAATGTCGTCGATCGCTCGCCGGGTGGAGCTGTATGGTATCGAGCCATTACCCCAAAAGGACCCACACATGGTACACATGAAGAGTAGGAAGATGATGGAGATGAGATGACGGTTTTTGTTGGTTGTTTTTTTTTTTGTTGAATGTTGCAATTAAGAGCAGAGACAGTATATGTAACAACTAAAACAACAACGATAGAAAAAAGAAACACAACTACAACAACATTTTCTACTGCAATTACTTTGCCTACAGGATACAATTTAATTTGTAAATGTTTGTTTGCTCGCTTGTTTCTGGTTTGCCGGTATTTCATACGCAACGGGGTTTACAAAACAGAACAAGAACGATAACGCAACGCGGAACATTCAGATGGCGGCGTGGGTTAGTACGAATGAAACTAATCAACCACCCGGCAGCCTTCCATTGCATCGCAGACATTATGGCCACCGTTAGTGGTCGTGCTTAAGAAAAAGGGACACAGCAAGACAACTGCACAAACGGTGCTAAACAGGTCGATCAGACATCAAAAACATTTAAAAATGCTTTTCTGTCGTGCAGATTGCATACCTTTAGGCTGTAATGCGCTTGCGGCATGCAATCAGCCTAATCGTGTGTATTACAGGGTTTTCGAGTCAGCTAAAGCCATATCTAGATTTATTTTAAATTTGTACTGCAATTTGTTGAGGTACAAGTAGCACTTTATGGATTTTGTTCAAAACTAATTTCGATTCTGTGCAAACGCTTCACGATCACGTCACAAAGTTTTGCACTGAAACGATCTCACCTTGCAGTAGCATAATGAGTGGAGTGATAGCTTATCTACCTCTACATAGTCCAGTTCAACTTTAAAATAATCTAGAAACGGTTAAAACACAATTTGGACACAAAAAACGGCATACAAACTGCTTCCAATATGCTTAGCACCATTCACACAGCTTGTCAGTGTTATTCCAATAGTCTCTAGCAAACGATCAACTCTTAAGCACGTTTTCGTCTATTACATGCAAAGCAAAAGAACAGTTTTTCAATGCATCATGTCTGCTGGAGCGTGTGACTGTAAATTGTAATTGTCTAATGTACGCAAATTCGGCTGCTGGTAGATTGATTGGTTTACATCTTATGTTGTTTTTAATTGTAATTTGCTACGGACAACTATGTTTTCTTTATACTTTAAATATTGTTTTTTGTTTGTCTCGCACTGTGTGTGTGTCTCTCTCTCTCTCTTTCTCTTTCTCTTTTACATCTTTACCGTTTTCCTGTTTCCTATGCTGCTCTTATCTTTTCGTTTCATCGTTACTTTTCCCTTCTAGTTTTGTTGCACGCCTGATCTTTTGGTTCACCTTGCTGAAGACGTTGTTGACGCTTTCCACCCACAGCGTACGCCATGGTATATGGCATTGTCTAGTTTGAGATGCGTTTGGTCATCTGATATCGGTGTTTTAATATGAGTTTCCCAAATTTGATAATGATTTTCTTTAAAGTTCTGCTTATTTATTGTAAGCGAGTGTGTGTGTGTGTGTTGATGAAATCTTTCTTGGCTTCGGCATTTGATTGTTGTTTCATTGTCAGTTGAAAGCATGTTTGATTAACAACTTTGAAAACTGCACAATTAATGTCGATGTTGTTTATGTGTATTGTATATATATGTGTGTGTGTTGTACCTGTGTGTTTTGATTTCACATCAAGCTCATTCTTGTTTTGTCGTTTTTCTCTACCTCGTATTGAATCGAGTTGATGTGTGTTTTTTTTTTAAATATGTTTTTAGTTGCGCTTAAAGCGATCCTTCTCTGTTTAACAAGTAATTTTATTTGTCATGGTTTGTTGTTTGACTTACTTGTATCTTTTCTGTGTAGTTGTGTGTGTCTTCTCACGGTACAATACGCATAAGGTATAACTATGGATGTGTGTATATATATATACTTTTATATATAGATTATTGTATCCTTGTTTTCCAATTTTCTGTTGGTTCTTACACTACTCAAAATATAAAATATGGAACTCTTTCTCTCTTTGCATTTATATCGCTCCTTGCTTTTCTCTAATCACGTGTATATGCTATAAACAGTACAGAAAAGACGAGAGAGCAGACCCGATTGTATTTTCCGAAAGCGCTACTTGTTTTTAGTGTCACCAATTAACTACGAGAACGTAAACACCATCTGGCAGCCATTTTTCTTTGTTTTGGGGGGAGAAAGGCTCGTTATATCTCGTTCTTTGGTAATTGCAAGAAAATGTGGAAGAATCGTACCTTCCAAATGCAGGATCAGATCAGAGCAAAAGTAGAGAGTCGGAGCATCACATGATGTGCGTTATGAGCGCATACAGCCGCATACTCTTAGCCCTTATTGTTTTGCTCTCCTTTGTTTTACGCTAGTAGTGCACGGCCAAGTCGTCAGGAATGTGGTAAAGATGTACGCTTTCCTTTTCTCGTTCACTGTCTACAATCTCTACTTTACGCTACCGCTATTGTAAATGGTTAAATAATGTATTTGATATCTATTTGGTAGATTGTTCCTTTTCCGTAACTTTGTTCCTTAGTCTGGTTTCGTGCCAGTGTATTAGTGTGTGTGTGTGTGGGTGTGTATTTTTTCTTTGCTGCTGCTTCTGTTCAATGCGTCGCAAATTACCATGTAGCTACATATACACGCACATCAACTTGATAGAAAAAGATAGTAACGTATGGATAGATTTATACCGGTGTTTTAGGCAATTTGCGTCTGGTCGGCGAAGAGGGAGATTTGTCCATCGTTGATTCACTCTCTGTGATGCAAAAACAAAGAAATCATAGAAGAACAATTAACAGGTTATGTTTGCAGTGCACTAGTGGACAAACAGAGAGAGAGAGCTGTCTAACCTGATGCTAGCGTATGCACATTAGTGTCCGGTAAAGCTCGTGTCGAATTGCTGCTGTTGTATGTCGAGCCAACGTTCATGCCCATGCCACCTTCGTCTAGCAGCTCGCACATCTTAAAGTCGGTGGCGTGCTCGACCAGCAACTCTGCCGTGTCGCCCGTGCGATCCATAATGGCGCACACCTCTTCGAAGCTGCGATCTGTCAGCGAGGCACCGCACCATTCCAGTATCTTCACACAGACAAGAATGAGACAGAAGCAAACAAATGTGATGAGCAGCAATGTTGGTGATATTCCCTTGGCGGTGGTCGAATATTGCGATATACCTTATCACCCTGCTGGAGACCTCCTTTCTCGGCAGGCCCTCCCGGTACGGTCCACACAATGTACGCGAAGAGTCGTCCATCAGCACCTGTTTTACCACCGACCACACGCATTCCAAAGCCTCGTGCTGTTGTTACAGGCAAAGAGAAAGCAAAGATCGTAAGCAAAACATGTAACAAAACGCATTAACGCATTGCGTACGTACTTCTGTGCGCTTTGTCCGAGGGATCCCTTCGCAGTAGCACGCTCCGTTTGGCGGCACACAGTGGTCCAGCGTCCGCATCGTGTATCACGATCTTGATGCCTTCGCCGTCCAGCGATGTCTGCCGCTTGGGTGCTTCCAAATCCTCCAACGCCGGACACTGGTAGACTGATATGTTCGCAGAGTTCTGGGCAGTTTTGTCTTTCAGTGCCGGAATGTCGGGTCTGCAAATGGTTTGTGTAAGAAGGTGAGTGGACGATTCGATAGAAAAGGAAAAGGGTAAAACCGCCATAGCTTACAGCTGCGAACCACGTCGCTTGTGCCGTCGATCGTCGTCCACGATGAGACCGGCCGCCTTCATATCGGCCACCGTATGATCGTCCGCACCGAACTCGTTCCCGTCCGCCATCATCTTCATCGACGAGCGGCGCGACGTGCTGATCTTCTCCGGATCGTCCGGCGCCAGCTTGACCGACTGCATCGCGTTGACCAGGACGCCCGGTGCGTACACGTCGTACGCCGACTTTCGCCGCGGCATCGGTGGCGGCAGATTGAGGCCCGCCTCGGCCAGGTTCGTGTCGGAGCTCATCGTTTTGAACTCGTCGTCGTAGCTCCGCTGGCGGGACATCTTGGTCGAGGGCCGGCGGGAGAAGACGCGCGGCGTGCCCAGCTCCA
The DNA here is from genome assembly GCA_018908115.1 of Anopheles rivulorum. NCBI lineage: Eukaryota > Metazoa > Arthropoda > Insecta > Diptera > Culicidae > Anopheles > Anopheles rivulorum. Next base: position 28,310,949 of record STHB01000004.1, read on the forward strand.
TCTCCTTCCGGCCGGGCGGGCTCGAGGATCGGCTCGGTGCGGCACTGTGCCCCTTGCGCCAGTCCATGTCGTTCTTCGGGTTCTGTACACCTTTCAGCTTTTCCAACTCCTTCAGCGAGGCCGGCGAAACGTCCGAATGGCGGCGCAGCTCGGGACTGCGAGGTGGAGCTAGTGCCGAACCCTTACCATCGTCCAGATGCTGGTTGAAGCCGAGCTTGATGTCCGAATGGCGTCGCTGAAGCGTCTCCATGACCGGCACCTCCAGCGCCGAGTCCGTCGATTCCTGGGGTATGCAAATACGGGACGCCATCTTTCGCCGACAGACGCTACATCGCCAGAGATCCTACGCATAAAACACACACTTTGTTGATTAAAAGACACTCAAGCAGAACGGTGGTGTGACTCCAATTAGATTTGAGTTCAAAAGAGGAAGAACAAAACAAAACGCACATCAAAACACGCCCCCGGAGCGGGCGAAAGGGATTCTCGTTCCAACGCGCTTACCAAATCTTCCGAGTCTTGTAGTTTGCTGTAGCTGGCACAGTCTTCGCAAACCTTCTGATCACACTCGACGCAGGTCTTTTTGAAGTCGTTCGGTTTAAACGACTTCAGACATATCCGGCACGAACCGGACCGTGTGTTGAACTTGGTGCCCTCATTCGACACCTTCTCGGTCGCTGCCGTGTCCTTGTACGGGTCATCCTGTGGCGTTGTCTCTGTCGCATCCGGCACCAGCGACGGCCGTGGGGACATTTTATTCACTTTAAGAACATAATTTTAAGAAAAACCCCCCCGTACAAGGGATGCATTAGCACTCCTCCGTAACTCAAGCAGACTAATTCTTGGCCTCGGCTTCGTGCGGAAACGGCAAAGCATCTTACCTCTGTCCTGTGCCGTCAGCAGCGATGTGGAAAGGGTTTGCTTCAGCTTCCCGAACGCGCCCGTGTTTTCCATCGACGGCTGCTGATGGGACGCCTCATCGGTGGCCACCATCTGCCAAAAGAAAGAAAGGCCGTTCAGCAACGTTCAGGATCACGTACGTTTCGTACGAACAGTACGTCGATTGTTCGAAATGACCAGAGCAATATTCTGCGCTCCTTTCTTGCCCACGCCCACGCCCAGAGGATAATAGAGCCACTCAGGCAAAAACCCGTCAAGATTAAATTCGCTCCCACGTACGGTGTTGTTGCGCTCCCACTGTCCCGGAACGGTTTCAATTAAACGGCACCGGGTTTGCCGATGGATGCACAGCACATCAAAGCACCATCCCGTGCCGGGGCACAATATGCAATGGGTACAATGGAAAGACCTTGCCAGTATTGTAGCAAAATTAATATCTATTGACACAATATTTTAGCAACCGGCACGGCACGATGGCACTGCTGCACGATAATTCCCACTAACAAGCGCGGGCGTGCTACCACGACGGTGCGTGCTGCACGGTGCTTACACTCGAAGAAGTGCTTATAGTGGCGCAACGCAACCGATAAAGATCCCGTGTACCGTATTTGCTGTTTGCTTTGCCTTCGCTTTTCTTACAGGGAAATCCCACCCACCCACCCGGTGGTAGGTGGGTCGCAGGTTTCGTAGGTTTTACCATTTTGTAAAATAATCCTTTCATTGGTAGCATTGTTCTATGTTTTCTCCGGCACACAAACACCGTGCGGGAGCCATAGTTTGGTTGGTCAAACTGTACCAAACTCTCGCACAGCGGCAGCAGCTGGCTCTGGTGTAAAGTTTGAAACGAACCCTGCCTCTAGGGCGGGACGGAAAAGCATTTTCCCCGAGCAGGTAATACCGTCCTCCCTCTCCTCTCCCTTCCCCTCCCCACCCCATTATAGCTATTGTTTTGTTTGCTTCTGGTGCTTTCTTTTCTTTTCTTCCCGTTTTTCCTCTCTCATTGCCGTCAGTTGTGTGTCGATGTTGGCGGCTTAAATGGTTAGAAAACAAAAAAAAAGCGGGGACAACAAATGTCGAACGTTGTGTGTAATTAAAATGAAAAAAGGACGCCATGAGCGTCGTTGAGAGTGCACCGGCTCTGGAAAGAAAATGGAATCCACTTGCCTTGGCAAATGGCGTAAGCACAAAAGTTGAACCGTTGGCCCTGGGTGGGCAGGAACCAAAGCTATAAAACACTATTGTTGTTGTTCGAAGGAAGAAACGCTTAAATATTGCGCAGATGGGTGGGTGGGTGGGTGGGTGTGTTGGGAGACATAAATATGAGGCATTGAAGCAGGTTCGTGCAAAGCTGCCATCTCGCGTATCGGGTGATGTTACCATTCATTTTCAATCAATTATAAAGCTCATGTTGGGTGCTTTTGCATAGGAAAAGCAATATTTTCTTAACAAACAATTTTTGGTTGTTTTGAGCAATTTGGAAAATATCTCGATTCATTAAAAAGGAAAATTATTCTCACGCTTTAACTGGAACCACCAGCCACGACAAAAAGGGCCAAAATCGGCAAGCTTGTCCATCAATGTGGCTAATAATTTTTGGATGCAAATTAAATTATGCAATCCTGCGTTCCGTTCACCTTCACCTTGCGGAAGGGGTGGCAAATGGCTAGGCCGGGTGTGCGCTAACGTTATGCAAAAGGTTTTCCTTTCCTTTTCCTTTCGCTTGCCCCAATCGGACGCTTTCCACGGGGCGAGAAAGAAAAAAAACATCCGGCGTCCTGTGGGAGATGCTGGTGTTTCGTCGTTTCGGGATCACGTTGACAACGTTGACAGTTCTGGGGGTTGGGGAGACATTTTTGTTGTTACTGTCTACCATCCTACCACTCCCTCTCACCCCTTTTCTATTCCCACCATGCCACCACCCCGATCGTGTTTTGCCGCCGTTCCCTGGGACTGTAATGCTGTTGAGCCGGAAAAAGCAAATGCTGCATAAATGAGCAAAAAAAAACAAAAAGAAAGATGCCCCCGGAAGCATTGGATGCATGCAGCACCGTCCACTACTTGCGTTCGCAGTTCCAGCGCCACGCTACGCTAGTCCCGGCGTGGCGGAAGTCGGACAAGGATTAGAGACCGGATTGTGATGTTTGCTTTTCTGCTCGGTTTGCGCCCGGTCCGTGTGGGGGGGGGGGGGGGGCGATTCCCCCATGGTGCTCGTTGTGCAGGCGCATAAAAATGATGTCTTCAGCCGAAAGCAAACCGTTCGTACGTACCTTCTTCATGAACGACATTACGTTTGCTGGAAGCATTTTGAAATGTTAAATTCCGCCGCAGCGATCCCCTCGGGCCAAAATGTACGGGATGACGTAGGTTCTGCAAAGAAGCGGAGACATAGAGAGAGAGAGAAAAAGAGAGAGAGAGTGTGAGAGAGAGAGATTTTTTTCTTTTCCTTTCCCTGCTGTATTTACTGGAAGCGCACCATTTCACCAGCGCAACAGTTGACGCTTCGAGATGGACAGACATGTTTTTCCTTCCTCCCGGGGAACAGGGAACTGACTGGTGATGGGCAGGGTATGGTAAGGAAGGGAAGGGAAGGAGATGGGGTGTTGGGTGCGGTTCGGAGCAGCCCAAGTAGGATTGATATTTTTCTTCCCATTCTCAACCTCGACCTCGACTAGGGGGAGAGGAAAAATGGTCCGGGGGCACATGGTAAGCTGGGAGAGATAAAATCAGATGCGATTTCCGAGCAATTTGTATGTAATGCGATATTGAAAAATTCGTTGCAACATATTGGAAAGCAACAAGGGGGGACTCCCCGTCCGAGGAAGGAAATATAGAGAGAAAACAACAACAGTTGTGTACAGTTGTGTATTGCTTGTTGTGTGTGTGTCTATGTTTTTTTTTCTCCCCATCAAAGAGCAATAACAATATGTCCCGAGAAAATAACAAGTTGTTGACAATCTGTTACTGTACGATCGGCATTGTACGAAGGAGCGAAGATTATTATAGCGAATAATTTGAGACTTGTGTGAGACGAGTAATCTGGCAAATGAGCATCAAAGATTTATTCAACCATGCTGCAAACATCAATCCCTGATGCATGGGAATGCTGTTGAAGGTTTTGTTAAACGAGAATCAAATTACGCTTTGATTGAAATGCTTTTAATAAGCATGACATATTATAACAAACCGATCGTAACTGTGTAACAAAGGGGTTAAGCTGAAACAACAACATTGGGCAAGTTCACGGATGTTATTGTCTATTGTCTTGTGTTACCTTGACCTGACCTGTCGAATTATCATTCAATTAACAGTCACTCCTGTGTTTGGAGTGTACGTTTATGCTGAGATTATGAAGGCTTAATCTAAAAACTAGAAACAATACTAGAGAAACATAATAATTAAGGTCTTCTCACTTTCGAATCATCTTCAAGCTAAATTACTGCCCTAAATAGTATGCGTATAATATCCCAAAAACTGGTACTTCCACTCCAATACAACTAGAGCAAGCTAAAATTTGTTTAATTTTAGTGTTATTGTTTGATCTTCTGATCTTTGAACTTCATTTTTAATTTTAGTGTTATTTTTTGATCTTCTGATCTTTGAACTTCATTTTTTGGAGGATGTTCGTGACCCGGAAGTTTGTTCGAAAACAGTCATGGTTAATATTTAATTCGAGACAGTCTCTAGACAGTAGTTAATTAGTTCCACCTATAGAGTTCTTGGGCAGATCAGTCGCTTATGCTAAGAACTGTTTGATCCAATATCCATTAAAACGCTTTAATTTTGGTCCGATAAGTTAACGATGCTTTACCAAACATTTGCTAGTATACCAGCTAGAGTATAAATTTGAAAGTACAATTAAAAAAATGGCTCTAGGGGCCATTTTTTAATCTTCGGTAACTTCTCCGACTGCAATGGACAAAAGCCAATGACTTAACGGTAGTCTGTTTTTTATTTAAGAATTCCTGAGAGATCTTTACAATGGGATATTCTTCTATTTCGGGCAATATTAAAATTTGTACTGAATTTAAGCTTGTTCATATGCAGGAAGCAGATTGTCGTGAAAGCAGTGAACCACAATGAAATACTTTATACCTGGTACATTAGGTGATCAACACCCGCCTTCCACGGGTCCAGTCTGTCTGGTTCCATTGGCAGGATCTGGCCATACCGCAGCTTTTCAATTTTCTTGTTCGTTTGTGGCATGTTTTTCTCTCTCTCTCTCTCTCTCTTTAAACGTTGGCCTGCATTTAACGCAGTGTAAGCTTGTTTTTCCCACTACCAGACACGGTGTAATATACTCCCATCAAAGTGCTTCGTGTTTCCACAAGGAAGGAAGGTGCCCTCACTGAACCACACAGTAACAAGTTTATCCTTAAGCGCCACTACGCGACCATATTTATGTAAACCTTTCCCACCCCCAGGAGCTGGGGAGGAACGCGAGATTGTTCGTCATATTGACGCTGCAAGGTGCAGCTCCAACCCAAACATAGTAGCACCACCTATCTCACCCAAGTTGTTTGGTGTGGCCGCTGCCATCGCCTGTAATAAACAACATTCATTCAACACGGAGGGGTTTGGGGGGGGGGGGGCGTGTCAGGCGGAAGTTGCGGTCCTCCCTCCCCCTTGATATCCCGCGATGTCGATATGTGGCGCGCAATTCTCGGTGGAATGCATTTATTAAACCAGCATGAGGATGCACATTATGTTATGAAATGTGTGTGAGCTATTCCTTCCTTTCATTTTGTTTTTTGTGCAACTTCCTACCACCATGAAAAGTGTTCCCGGGTGGAGTACACTATCTACGCCATCACCGATGGCGACCGACAGCGAGATAAGTTGACGTGTGTTGGTAGTAGTCGCGGATAGTGATAGGATGATGCAGAGCGATATCATCATGCGCTGCAGGGTTGGCAGCAGTAAAGGGAAGAAAGCGATGGAAACAAAAGAAGAGAAGAGAAAAGAAGAGAAGTGAAGAGAGAAAAAGGAGTAGGAAAATATATACATAAAACCAGCACCGTCGATAGTCGGTGTTCTAATGTTTCAGCGAACCGAAACCTATTTAGCTACCACCGTTGGCCGTTGAGCCGATGCCGGGTTGAAAACGAATCCATCCTTGACCTCTTCCGGGCAGGCACAGCTGTGGTGAACAGCGGTACAGGCCGGGCCGAGGTGCGCATTATTTCGAATGGATGGTTACTTACCAACGGCTTCACGGCCCGACACAGGTTCCAACAAGTTTTGCTTTCAAGAGCTTTTTAGCATAATATTCACAACGTTTGGGGAGGGGAGTGAGATAGAGAGGGGGGGGGGGGACCTTAAAACCAGTGGCAGAATTGAAAGGATATAAGGAAGGGGATCAATTTTTGTGGGATGTTATTCCAGAGGCGTGCAACCAGAGGTGCGTGAATAGAGTTGTGTAGATGAGAAAGTTGGCCAAGAGTTTGGGATAGTTTTGTTGAGCTGATTAGCCGCAGGCAGTTGGGCTGCGCCTTTTGCACCGGAATTCTGATACCTCCGCAGAACGCTAGATTAATCTGTTACATTGCTCTTCTTTTACCGTTTTATTACCCATCCCCTATTGACGCGGTGAGAATTTTAAATTACGATTAAACCTAAACCGACAGAAATAGAAATAGAATTTCCCGGTAAACCGTCCACTGAGTGTCCCCATCGATGGGGGACTTTAATGTTTGATAGAACGTGCTCGATCGAACTGTGCTGGCCAAACTTTCCGATTGTTTGGTTGGTTGGGGTTGGGGTTGGGGTTGGGAAACGTCGAAAAAATCACCAAGAATGATTTGCGGGCAACGAATCGAAAAAATCGATTTAGAGTTTTAAAAAGTGTGAAGAAGGTGGATTGTTGTTTCCTGCTGCTATTTTTACGACCACCGGCTGGTTCGTGCGAGGAACCACGCACGAAGGGAAAATCCCGGAATGTGCTATTCCATCACAACGCCTTAATGTGACCAGCTCGAATTCGGCAAAACCCATCAGCATCGTCAGGAAGCCGAGATGTGGATGACTGTATCGTAAGCCCACCACCATCATATCTCGTCGACGTGTTTCGCCCAAATCTCGCCCACATCCCGACCCCATCCTTATTAAATCGCAAAGCGGTGAGAAGAAAGCTCATCCATTTCGATTTCGTTACATGGTTGATCCGCCAGCATAACTCGGTGGACTTTGGCCTTATGGTTGGTGCCGAAGCCGTTCCGAGGTGTCAAAGTGTAGGCGCCGTGTGTAGGGGTCAGATTTAATCGATAACGTTAATGCGAAATGTGAAGATGGGAAGCTCCCGAGAAAGAAAAGAAATCATATACGTATACGTATGAAGCAAACTTTTCTCGGTAAAAGTATAATTCACCGTTCACAGCACAGCCGATGGGTTTCGTGGCGATGGTAACAGCAGCAGCCTGTTGCTTGGATGGTTTGAAACAACAAACACTGCACGGAACAACCCTGCAACAACCGCCGTTGTGGTTGTGTACGAAAATAAAATATGATTGATTATTATCGTTATTACTATATTACGAAGGTATTAGCCACCGATACTATTTATAGCGCACGGTGAGGCAAATAAATCAACAGTGCTCTCTTCTCCCTTTGGTGCCCGTTGCACGCCGCCATGATGCTCCAATGGCTTTACACACTGTACATGCACACACGCACACAGTAACGGGCGCGCGAGGCAGATGATCATACACACAAGCGACGCCACCACGGTAAGGATGATTCCTTCCCAGGTGGCCACCTACGCACAGAAGGTCAGCTTTTACCTCCCTGTTAACCGCACACATACACCACACGGGCGCACACATCTACACGGTGCAAGTAAAAAGGATGAATTGTAGAAAAAAAAAGGAAAACATCCTCCACACGGTAGTAGCTTTCTCTCTCATCCTTACTATCGTCCTGTGGCGATGAATATGGCCTGCCTGCTGGTGAGTGAGGTCAGCTTTCACTGTGCGGTTTGTGAGGCATCATCATCATCATCATCATGATGGTCTACCGCCAGGATCTGACCGTACGGAATTTCCCCAAAATGTACGACATCCTCGATCGGACGAAAGCATTTGTCCGACAAATAGAAAAAAGAAAAGCAACAACCCATCGGAATGGCAAAGCGAGCGATGTGTGAGAGAAAAAATGAAAAGGCAACTCATGTATGAAGCACCATGAGCGGGAATGAGAAAGCGAGAAGCGAAAGAGCGATGAAGATAGGGAGAGCGAGAGAGGGAGCGAGAAGACTACTAAATGTACATTATGTACTACTTGATGCTGCTGATGGTGATGGAGTCGACGATTTTTGGCTGATTATTAGCCACTGAGTGTAAATGTCCGCATCATCATGTGCCTGTGTGTTTGGAAGGTGTGCGCCCGTCCGTACACATGTTTGCTGTAGATCCCTTATGCATGAAGCCACTACGTATGCGAGTGTGTGTGTGTGTGTGTGATTGGGGATTGTATATGTGTGATGAAATTGTTTTTATTCCCACTTCCCAGCGCGAATGCATGCCCGATTGAGTGTACTGCTACTATATTTACCTGTAACAAGTGCCTCTCTCCGTCTATCCGTCTAGCTTCCGCTCGCTCCTCTTTTCTACTATTGCAAGAATCTAGTATACGTCCTTATTTTCCACCGTGTTGACGGTAACGCTGGTGACGCTAAAGGGAAGTGACTTCACGGATGTGACGCTGTCATTGGCGGTATCATGCGCGGCAGCTGATGGATCTAAATGGGGCACGTACGACATTGAACCACTCGGATGCTGTTGCTGTTGCTGCTGCTGCTGCTGCTGCGGCTCATTCATTTGTTGCACATTTTCTCCAACTACAGACACACATGCACACATGCACAAACACACACACACACTCACACAAGCAGGGATTGGGGCTTTCGAGCCTTCGCGTCGAAAGATGGAGGTCGAAGATTGCGACGGCAGGACAACTGAATGACTGACTGACTGACTGACTGACGCAGATTGTGTCCGATAAGAAAAGGACTCACCGACCGTGATGGGGAGAAGGCCTGTCGTTCCCCTGTTTGTGTATGTGTGTGTGTAGAATAATTTGTGGGTGGTTTTAATTGTAGTGTAAAATGCACCAATTTTCTACGGAAATTAATGGGGTTTGCTTTGAAGATTGAATGGCACACAGTGAGGCAATATGGCCCGTAATCAAGTAATACAGCGCGTTGGAGACCCTTCACCAGCAGCCCTGCATGAAATTAACACCTTTGCACACACTAACGGTGGACCATCCTTAAACACTGCACCTGGGTTTCATACATTCATCCCAGCGTACTTAGTTTTTTACCGCTTCGACGCAGCTACAAAACTTTGCGAAAGCAAAACCTTGGACAAGCAACCAAGCAACCGATGAGTTGAAAAGTGTACACCACGCACATTTACACTTGTGAATCCTGTTGTAACAAATTGAATGCCATGCGCCACAGCAACTGAGAAGCCTTTTGGGAACCGTTTTGGCTCGATTAACTACACCTGTGGAGTTGAGGATGTTGAACTGTCCGTTTCGATGTTACTACACTTGCCGTGTGATGCGTCACGATTCTAGCAGCTCACGTGAAGAACCTCCCCTGTGTGTGCCTACTACGGACGGCGAAACGTTCACCGCGAACCTGTTTGCTTGTGGAGACGGTTGGTTTTCTTCGGTGAGCTTCTGTGGCACACAAAATGTGTAATGCGTTATCGTTGACACGGCTGCTGTTTGTGCAGTAGTGCCCCAGGAAAATCGTCACCAGGAAGGTAGTACTCCTGTGGGACATGCGCACGAGACCGGAACAGGCCGAGAAAGAGAGAGAGAAAGAGAGATACAGCGAGAGTATGCACGCGGATGGAAGCAAAGCAATAAATACGAGAGTTTGATCCTGGTGGAGTCGTCCTGTTGCTGCTACTGTGCGACCCCGTTGGTGCCTGTTTCCGCTCCGTTCGGATTTGCTCGGAATTCAATTAAAAATTGATAAACAAACGGAAAATGACCGTAAGCAGCAGCATGATGGTTGTGTCATCTGCGTGGTCAGTGTTGATGAGACCATTTTACACTTACTTTGCGGTTAACTTATTTATTGTGGAATTGGTGAACATTTTCCCACATCGACGCGAGATGATGTTCGCGATCCATTGTGGAGAAGAGGTGGAACGAAACTCAGCTCGGGAGCGAGGGGAGGGCTTGGATGGTATATGTATATATGATTGTCCCTGCAGTCGGCCATGTGATTGGTACAATCTAATTGATTTCCGGTTTTGGTTTGTACGTGGGTTTGTTCATTGTTACATTGCGGAGGAAGATGGATCTAGTACGCGCCTCACGCTCCATGCCCATTCTGCGAAAATGCTCGCTGAATTCGTTGCTGGATTCTAATGCTACGGAATCGTATGGAATAAAACTTGTTGCATTGCACATTTATGGTTTATGAGACGGGCAAACCAATTTACGATAGTGCTTCACATCCATTGTAGAAAGCGTATGCACTTGAAATCATAGAGCCATGAAACGCTTTTCGTTTTGGTGCTATTTATTTTCCGCCAAACAGCATTCAACAAGTGGCGGGTGGAGAAGAATTACCCAAACTATTTATTCAAACGGGTCATTTCTACTTTACGAAAATAATGCTCTGATATTTGTTGGTTTCAGTTTCTTTTTATATAACGTAATATACACATGTATGAAGAATCTATTACTTCTGCAGTAACTATTCAAATTCATAATTTGGTTCAAACACGTGCAGGATGAATTTGAAAAGTAAGCGAAAACTACGCCACGATTACAGTGTGCGACACGAACAGAATGCAAAAGTCATCGCGTACTGTCAATCAAACTGTCATACGAAATGACAACCGAAAATCGACTTGGCATCACTGGCAGCTTTTGTGTTATGAGAGTTCGACGATACAACGACGGTGCAAATTTCTGAACTTCGTCAAATCTTAAGAAGTAAGTTTAGAAACTTCTACAGAATTGCTCGATTTTGTGCGATACGCTATCCGTGCGCCCTGTGAGAATGTCTGCTTATTACCAATTGTGCACACTTTGGCATGGTGAAAGGCACTTTTACTTCGCAATTCTCACTTCGGCTGGTTGGGGTGAAAAGTGATGTTTATGTTTGTGACCGAAAAATTCGCTTACTCATGGAAATGGGTCTACGGAAAGCGTGCGAGCGGGGTTCTTTAAATAGAATACACGATTTGCTTTTCGTTTTGCAGCTCAACAGAGATGTCGCTCAAACCGCGAAGAATAGTGTTTGAAGAAGTTTGGATTGAGCTGCGGGAAGCGGTCCAGAAAGTGATCACACTGCAAGGCATCAAGCACGATATCTGGAACAACTTATTTGCGTAAGCCACCCGTACTCGTAGCAAAGAGAATGTGCTGTCCCGAAACTAGGCCACGGCCGCGCTTGTGCCGACCACCGGCAACTGCTGCGACAAACGATGGCACACTGTCTTTGTGTTACGATTGTTGCTCTTGTTGCGTTGTAGTTGACCAATAATAAGTCTCGTGTTGTGTTGACATTTATTTTCTCTAGCGATGTGTACCAAATATGTGTGGCACACCCGGAACCTTTAGCTGATCGGTTGTACTTGGAGACGAAAACGTTCCTGGAAAATCACGTCCAAACGTTGCTGAATCAGCGGGTCCTAATAGCGGATTCGCAAAATGCTTCCAAGGACGAATCTTCGGTCGGAAGTTCATCCGGATCTTCCTACCAGCTGTTGGAGCGATATTACGAAGTGTGGGTAGAATATAGCCACGGTTCGCAGTACTTAAACAATTTGTATAAGTAAGTAAAACGTACCTAAAGAGCTCAGTTATTTGCAACCTTGAACTTACATCCATTCTTCCCTATTTCAGTTACCTCAATCAACAGCACATCAAGAAACAGAAGCTCAATGAGGCAGAAGCCGTGTACGGTTGCAACAACCATGGTGATAGCCAGGAAAAGATGGAGATCGGTGAGTTAACGCTCGAGATCTGGAACCAGTACATGATACAGCGGCTTGGCAACGATCTTGTCGATCAGATACTGAGCGGGATAAATGCGGAAAGGGTAAACAATACGAGCGGACAGTATAACAAAAGTACGGAGGTCATACGTGGCGTGATACAAAGCTTCGTCGCCGTGCAGGAGGACCGCCGTAAAGGATCGCTCAAGTTGTACCAGGAGCTGTTTGAAGCACGCATGCTAGAGGAAAGCGGTCAAAACTTCCGCATCGTTGCTAGTGAATTATTGCAGGTACGGTGTAAAGTGGCCCAATTTTAAGGATGGGATATTAATGACGAACGATTGCTACGCTTCCAGGTGTGCAGCGTCAGTCAATACATGGAGAGAATAATCAAAAAGTTTGAGGAAGAGGAAAAGTTGGCTAAAATTTATCTACATGAAAGGTAAGTGCGCACCTTTGTGCATGGTATGTTGGAACACTAGTGTTTCGCAGTTTGTTGGTGTCTGTGATACTCCACATGTCCTTAAAAGTGGCCGATTAATGTATGTCTCTTTCTCTAGTTCTCTTTCAAAGCTGCGCAAAGTGTGCGAAGAAGAAATGGTGACCAAGCATATGAATTTCCTGTACTCCGAATGCAAAGAGATGGTAGCGACTGAGAAAAGCACTGATCTAAGAAATCTTTACATCTTGCTGAAACCGGTTACGGACGGTTTGAAGCGACTGATCGAGGTGTTCCTGGAGCACATCAAGGAACAGGGCAAGAAGACAATTTCGTGCATGAAGGGTGATTCGGTAGGTTCGGACGCAAGAAGCAATCGTTTTGGGATAGTCACTAACGTACATGTAACCGCTCTACAACCTCTAGGTACATATACAATTTGTGGAAAACATGCTGGACGTGCATAGGAAGTACGAAGAACTGATACATAGTACGTTTAAGTCGGATCCGTTGTTTTTGGGCGCGCTCGATAAAGCTTGCGCTCGTATCATCAATGAGAAGCACAGCAATAATCAGGTATGTCGCAGTGCCGAGCTGGTCGCCAAATATTGTGATAGCTTGCTAAAGAAATCGAAAACGACTGAGGGCGAAATCGACCAGAAGCTGACACGTAGCATCATCATCTTTAAGTACATCGAGGACAAGGATGTGTATCAAAAGTTTTACAGCCGCATGCTAGCAAAACGGTGAGCGACACTTTATGACTGCGCGGCTAATTAAGCATCGTTGTTCATTCCGCATTGTTCTTTGTGTTTGTAGATTGATTCACGAACAGTCGCAAAGTATGGACGCCGAAGAGTTGATGATCAACAAGCTGAAGCAGGCTTGTGGTTACGAGTTTACCAACAAGCTCCACCGCATGTTCACCGACATTTCGGTATCGAACGATTTGAATGCAAAGTTTAGCAAATATTTGAATGACAACAAGCACGAGACTGGTAAGTAGCTGATTTCGGGGTTCTGTATTCGTGATCTTACTGAAACAATAAAATCTTCTTTCCTTCGTAGGTATCAACTTTTCCGTCAAAGTCCTACAGGCTGGTGCGTGGCCACTGGGACCGACGCAAGTAGTAGCATCGTTTGCCATACCGCAGGAATTCGAAAAATCCATCCGACTGTTCGAGGAGTTTTACCATATCAACTTCAGCGGCCGCAAACTGACCTGGCTGCATCATCTGTGTCACGGGGAGATGAAGCTATCGTTCGAAAAGCGCAACTACATCGTCACGATGCAGACGTACCAGATGGCAATACTGTTAATGTTTGAAAACACGGACAAGTACACGTGCAAGGAGCTGCAAACGTCACTACAGCTACAGCAGGAAATATTCCAACGGCATCTGCAAAGCTTAGTTGAGGCAAAAATTTTGCTACTTAGCGAAGAGGTATGGTGTGTCGATGCTGGTTACAGAAAAGTACAATTTCTAATTAACATTATTTTTATTCTGCATTTCGTGCTTGTAGAAAATGAACGACGATACGGAAGTTAGCATCAACGTAAATTACAACAACAAGCGTACTAAATTCAAAATCACCACTAACTTGCAGAAGGAAACACCACAAGAGGTAAGTGGCGTGCTGACTTCGCTCAAAACTGTGAAAAATTCGCTTCTAAATTATAGCAACTTTTAAAAAGCTGTTAATCAGCATAAGCGCTGCAATGATCCTTATGCGTACTTTTCACTATACCTTACGTAAAAGCAGCTAAATTCGGTGTAACTTTTTGAAGCATTATGAGTCGATTTCTGTAAAGCATAATGAAGAAGCATAAAAGTTTAATTATGCCATTTATTTCCCCAAGGTGGAACACACGATGAATGCCGTAGACGAGGATCGAAAAATGTATTTACAGGCAGCGATCGTACGCATTATGAAGTCTCGAAAGGTGCTAAGACACAATACCCTTATACAGGAGGTAAGTGCAACATGGACACGTAATGTGGATAATGGATGAATAATTTCTATACTTCCATTCCATCAGATTCTTTCCCAGTCGAAGGTGAGCTTTGCACCGAACGTATCCATGATCAAAAAGTGTATCGAGTCACTAATCGACAAGCAGTACATCGAACGAACGCCCAATTCCGGTGACGAGTATAGTTACGTGGCATAAAACGGACGTCCGTCTGCATTATTTCCCAATAACCACTTGAAGAGCATAGGGATCACTGGACGAATTGAATGAAATATTAAATTGTTAACAAAGTAACGTAAAACATGGATGCTGCACAAGTTCTGCCCAACATCCCCGTGCGCTGAAGCAGTTGTTTATGAAATAATTGATCATGTGCAGCAGTGATACGCAGAAGCTGAGTTAGTAATACAGTGAACGAAAAACAAAACGGAAATCTCTTGAGTTTTGTAACATGTGATGCAAATAACAACACAAATTGGTCTCAATATGCAGCGATGTGCGTTGTTAGTGGTTGGTTAAAGTTTGGCTCTAGTTTCTTTTTTGTTCTTCTCCCAAGACGGCAGAAGCATGATATGAGGATTCATTGTACATCACTTTTAGGCCAGATCAAATAGGGGAAGATCTTTCCATCAGTCACGGTGAATGAA
>STHB01000004.1:28325877-28370629 GCA_018908115.1 Anopheles rivulorum
CTTTTTTTAATTGATTTTGTTTTATTCTTTATCGAAAACGCAATCGGGGGATGTGTTGAGTTTTGTGCGATCTTGTTTGTGTACCTTTTTTGTAAATATAATCTTTTGTACGTGTTCATGTTTTCTTTAAAAAAAATCCATAATCAAGGTGGTGTTCAGATTTTTTAGGCATAATCTTTTTTATTATTATTATTATCATTTAGTCGGCATTCCAACGTCCTAAACCACAAAACAAAACAAAATAGTATGTCTCCCTGATAACTTACATCAACTAGCAATATCGTTAGGGAAAGAAAATGAAAATGTGTCCCTTAAAGTGTGTAACGTAAATTTTTCTACCGAGAAGTGTGTGGGAAAGTATATTCTCGTATCAATCATATATACGATAAACAACACGGTACGGTACACCTATACCTCGTATAATGCCGTTTCGCGGATGTTATCGAAAGAATGTTGCGATACTTCAAGGTTATACGATATTACCGCACAAAAAATCAACATTTTGAAGAGACATTGCCTTGATCTAGCAGAAACCAAAGTTCTTGTAAGCCACTCTCAATATAATTGCAACGAAAGGAATGCAAAGTCCTTCAGAAAATATTATTTAAAAACCGCTTCCAATTTGCATAATTCTGAATGAACACGATCGTTTGACGGATATTTTTTACGGAACAACACAAGGCCATTACGCAAGGTATAGGTGTATTCAACTGAAGAGGCAAGAGATGAAGTAAATCGATGATGTCCGAATTTATGCCCTTATATGGTCCATTACAAGGACAACGCAATTGCCGGACATCGATTGTATAAGGCGAAATGCAACGTTACGAAATGCATGCGCGCTGGACATTAATATCTGAAGCACCAACAATCTAGAGAAGATTGAAGAGCAGATAACTTCCTACTCCATACAACCAGAAGAAGCTGCTGGACGATCCGAGCACCGCGGTAAATAACCATCCAACCAGAGAGAAGACAAGCACCTGGAACACGATGTCTACGATGAACAGCCTGCAAAGGAAGGAATGAAATGTGAGGAAGCTCCATCTAGAGAGAATATTTATGGATGGCTTACACTTTATCCTTTCTGCGAGCGGCATCAAGCGATTTCGGTTGCTCATTGTTTAGATACCGTCGGACGCCCTGTGTAAGATGCACGAAGTATTCCGGCCATTGGAGCTGAGACACGTTAAAGTTGAACAGTTGCTTATCCTTTTCCGGCAACGATTGAGCGAGCTGTTGTGTGGCCGGATTGTGGTACTTCCACTCGGTGAAGATAAACTTCTCCAACCGATTTAGCGAATCCCAAACGTTCGTGTGAAGCCGCATCAACCTGAGAAATTTTGGAGGTCAGATCAGTAAAGAAGTCGCAGGAAAGCGTTTAAGGGCAACGCGAAGGCATTGGTACGTACATGGGACGACCACCTGTAACTCGCAGTATAAAGTCCAGCACCAGTGCGGGAAGAATATGCACAAAGATAGATGCCAGCTTGTACACCCACAGGCTGGAGACGAACTTCAACCTTGGGTACCTGATGAAGAAAGTTGAACCATTAGAAGACAAGTTGATGTCTCCTTATTTGTAATGCGGCAACCTACCAAATGGCCGACTTCAGTGGGTATTTGTGCAGGTAATCGTTCATCTGGTCAACCACCGAGCGCCATTTGAAGGGATTCGATGTGCTGGTAGTGCAGTGGAACACTTTCACCTCCCGGAAGCTGATGAGAAACGATAAGGCAATCAGTCGCTTTACATTCGTCTAACAGTTTCAGTTGTGCCAGCTCACCTGTTAGTTCCCATGTACCAGCCCAGTACGAGCGTTTGGTTCACGACCGCATCGACCGGGATGTAGTCGTACACAAGATCTACACCGACCGGAAGTCGTCGGATGACACCCTTCGAAGCACCCATCAGGAAACCTTGTGGGCCGTTCTTCGAGATCGTCCATCCAGGCGTTGGTTCCTTCCAGGCACCGGTAACTGGTGAAACAAAAACGTACTCATTCAGTAACCTAACCACAAGCAATCACGATGCGAGCGAAACTTACTCATGCTCGGACGAATAATGGCACACGGGAACTGTGCCGCATGTTTGTTAACCTCGTGCTCCGCCAGCTGCTTGGTGAACGTGTAAGCATTCGGATGGTCCTTCAGCAGTCTAAAGGAAAGAGTAAGTGGCGCTGTAATTGGAGCTCCAGCTACATCCGTATCCGCACACCTTGGACACTTACTTGGGCAACAGCTCGTCCAGTGCCGAATCGTTCAGCGTGTCCACCAGATCGACCACCTTCTGTGCGGTTTCCGTGCAGGGATACAGCTTCTCTTCGGCTTCCGTCAGGTACGAATTAACGTACGCGCTGGATATGTGCACCATGCTCTAGAAAATGCAACCGGTTGGTAAGCTCATTACTGCCCTTTTTCTTCGTTCACGGGCTCTGTGCGTGCCCGTTCACGTGTCGCTCATTACCTTTAGATTTCTCATTCTCGTGCACAGCTCCAGCACACGCTTGGTGCCGAGCAGATTGATGTTGACCGTTGGTCGAAGCGTAGCCTGAAAGTCGAGTGTAGCGGCAGAATGGATGACCACATTGGTGTTTTCCACGATCATGGCCTGATCCGCTTGCGACAGTCCCAAAAAGTTTTCACCCACATCGCCCGACACCGGGATCAGCTTCTTGAAGATGTCGGCCGATTGACTTTCCAGCAATTGCTCGAACACCTGTGGAAAGGTTTGTTTTAGTGCGTCCGATCGTACGACAAAAAACACACACACAGAAGATCGGCGATCTTACCGAGTTTTTCGTAAGATCCTGCAGTCGTTCCTGGATCGCTTTACCCTTCTTGGGGCGCATCAGCAGATAGATACCGCCAACCTGGGGAAAGAAAAACACAAACAATACCGTGTGAGATCGACTGTGACCGTACCGTGTTTGCCACGTAATGTTTACGCTGCGTTGTGCTCAATCGTGGTAAATCGATCAATATACTTTTATAGCCTCGTTTCCGTATAAAATCTGCCGACCGTTAAAACGGACCATTATAACGTGGAATCACGGCATGACATATGTACAATGGTATGAAAGTAACTTTCCTTCAGGGATAATTGATGGCGGTAAAACATTTACCACTTTACAAAATCTTCCCCGAGAGTGAGGGAAAAAGAACAACGGCGGTGAATGGTAAGGCACAGCAAAAAGCATAAAACATTAAATGATCGTTTTGACAGGGTTTGACGGTTCAGAATTGGGTGTCAATATAGCTTTTTCTAGGAGATTTATCTACGCGCCTTTATACAGATGTTTTAAAGATGTTTCAATAGGTCACCAGATCTCTGGAGAGATTGGTATTTCCTGATTCTACTGGTAATTGGTGGCATCTTAAGAATGGTAAAGGTATTCAAATAACAATCGCATCTGCTCCATGTTGGAGATTTTGAAGAAAGTTGACAAGCTTTTTCGGTTCCCTCTTATATAATAACAGCCCTTTCTTAATTCCAGACCCATTCCAAGGTAGATTATTACACCAATTGAGGACGTCTGAGGGATAAGCTCGCTAATGTTCTCATATATAAGAGGTAAGTATAAAATGTACAAAGATGCATGAGACGCGTTCTCATGCCAACTTGTAAAGTCTTTACCAATCTTGCACATGGACGGAGAAGTTGAAAAAGACTTTCGAATAAACGAATGACATCCATTGAGCCTCGATTTAGAAGAGGCCTCGAGAGCACTACATGCGTCATATTAACATACTTTCCTTATTATGATATGTAAAAACCCTGCAATCGTAAAAACTCTTATTGAGTCTAGTGAAGAAGCAATGCAATGCAATGTATAAATTACTTTTGCGCGGCGCGAACTGGACAACGAAACTAGAGAGGGAAGATAAAAATAAACGCTTCACTACCAACAACCGGCAATAATTCAAGGTCAAAACTGGTAATGGAAGGTATACTACTGTACAGAAAGCCTTCGGAAATTAATGAATGTACACGCAAATACGCACATCCAACAACCGTATGGCAGCGGAAAGAAGCGTCCAAGAGCAAACAGTATGAGATAAACGTAAGCAAAGAAACAGCAAATGTGCCGATTCGTTACCGCAAACAGGCAAACGGCACAATCAAGTTCGACCCGAAGCCGCGAACTTATTACGTCGGCAGACACAACTTCACACCCATTGACGCGTATGCTTCATGCTGCGTCATTACATTCATTTGGGAGGCCTCTTCGATACACTGTAGCATGGTTTGGAGGTGCAACAACCGATCATCTCGCTCACAGGGTTTTGTGACGCTGGTTTGAGGGCAAACCAAACAAAAAAACGGAACCTCGCTGAAGATTAGATTCGCTTTGGTAGGTTGCGATTGAGGAGATCCCACCGAAAAGGTGGAAAGGTAAGTGCCCGAAGGGAATGGAAGGGGCGTTAGCGTTAGGCCAATGCGTAATGCAGCGATGGTGGTGATGGTGGTGGATTGCAATATGCAAGCGAGCGATGAGCGTGGTGTAGTGTTTTGGATTTCGGGAAAGCGAAATGTAAACGTAACGTAACAGCTTTTTTGGACTTTGCGATCGAATTCATCGTGATAGATCGATTGGCTGAAACTATCTTACGTGAGCATCGTTTGAGACCCCATTCCGAGCGCATGATCGTGCATGCGTAATTCAATCGTGTATCTCCGCTCAGTACACGGTATTGATCTACGTCACCACGATCGACGAGAGTTTAGTGTACAGGAATTCAATTCCAGCTTAGTTATGCATATGAAGTTTAACATACACTTATAATACGAACGATCAGATTGGCATCTTACCTCCGGTGAAGAACGTAGAATCTTATCGATGATAGCAACACCCAGGAAGCCCGTACCACCGGTCAGAAAGACGTACTTATTTTTGTAAAAATTCTGCACCTCACTAGCCATCGTTAACGCCTGTACGATATTCCTTTCTGTCAGCTGAAGACAAAGTCACACGCAGTTCTATGAAATGCAAATGAAGCTAATTTGATTTATGAATCCACCCAAACCCACAACGTGTAACAAATGCACAGCAATAAATTAAAATGAATAATTTAACGTTTCTAACGCACTGTGGAAACTGACTTCTACACACTGCACGCTCGCGCTACTACACGCACGGACTGATGATCTAAGATTGCCACGCGCAGATGCCACGGACACGATCGAAGCACCACTAGCGGCCGCGAAGCGATCTTGTCAGATGCACAGAAGCAACTACACACCGAACCAATCTCCCACAGCATCGATCCTTGCTGAGGCGAGCGCGCGATCGCCACTTCTTTCACCCCTCTGGTAGGGAGTACGTTGAGAAGGGAGTTGAACAGGTGTGTGTAAGTAAGTGACCGTTTCATAGTGTTGGAGTGCGTACCATCCGACTCCGTCGGCTGGGCTGGTTTGGTTGGTCTGTTGGGTTGCGAGTCGTCCACTTTCCTGCTTGACTGCAGTACGCACTCAAGACGCGAACCTGTGACGCCGATAGACGGCGGTCACCACGTTTATGTAATGGTGAAAGTTAGCTAACGGAACGAAAGATTTCTATGACCGTTAAAGTGACGAACCCCCTGCTCGATGCCACCAAACCGCCTTACTTATGCAGTTGACATGACACTGGCGAGGCAAACAGGGGAACAGATGGGAGTGGGGGGGGGGGAGTAGAAGGGCAGCAAACAGCAGGTAACCAGACCTAGTTGGTGGTGAAGTTTGATAAGGGTAGGCAGGGAGGAATTATGCATAGGGTCGGGAAAGTCGAACCGGAGTCGAACGAACGAAAAACGCACTCTAAAGAAAACGAACGAAAACATGACACTTGGGGTGGGTAGGAGCGCGAGCGCAAGACGTGGTTGAGTTTCCATTTTCTTTCCACACGATCACCAAACTTTTTCCAGCATAAATTTGGTGCAAAACATTTTTAAGCTGAATTAAACATAGTTGGTGGACGGGCAAATGGCTAACACATTTCTATTCATTTAGTCACCCAGACACACAGACCTCTTGAACCGTGGCGTAGCACTCACTCAACGCACATGCACACACAACAAGCGCACTCGACGATCGATCGCGATCGCGCAACGTTTTGGCTCGGAAAGGAGATGAAAACTGCCGCACTGCTCGTTGGTCCGTGCCTGTTGTAACGCAAACTTCCGTCAACAAAGCGAATGGCCGAGACGCAACATGGGATTGAGATGGTGGAGGCGGCGTAGATCGGCTCGGCCGGGGAAAAAAGGTGGTGAGTTTTTTTTTGTTTATTTTCTCTTACATTCATTCAAAAATAAAAGCGATCTCATCTGCAGATGATCAAGTGTTTTGAGGAAAGTTTTATTTCCTGATATAAAAAAAGGTTTTGTTGAAATTTTAACACGCAGTTTTAAGAATATTTGGCAAGTTGTATTTTATCAAGAAAAATGGTTCAATATCTTAAAAAATTATCCATTGTTTCGCAGTTTTATTAGCGGAATAAGATTTTATAAATTTTCACGTACGCGTACACATCTTGGTTGGACAGTTTTACGCAGTTTGACATAAAATCGATATGTCCCAGCGGTCAAAGCTTTCGTTAAGCGGGCTTTATTTCTATGGAAGGCGGGCTTTATTTCCTTTGAATTCAGGCTTTATTTTCATTCGAAATAAAGCCCGCTTAACGAAAACTTTGAAGAGCTTTTTTGCGCATGTGTTAGTGACACAGCGAGGAAAACGTGTAGGTGTATGTGTGAGGCTTTCTATGCATAGTGGGATTTCGGCATGACAAAAAATGGTCACGAAAAAAATTTAATTTTAAATATTTATTTTATTTAAATATTCTTAATCCTATTTATTTTTGTATGTATACATCTTATTTTGTACTTATATATAGTTATATCTTATTTATATATAATTTACTTACAAAATTAGCACTGTCCTAACATTCCGCACTATTTTAGAACGTATTTTTCCAACACCAACGTTAATAAGCACATTGATCCCTAGCATATTCTGCATCAAGTTAAGCACACCGTCAGTAAACAGCAGCACAATCACCTGATAATCGTTCGTCACCTGCAAGAACATCCAAGCACGACAACGCAAGCATTAATTTAAATATTTAACAATGGGACATAATTACNTTGGTGTTTTCCACGATCATGGCCTGATCCGCTTGCGACAGTCCCAAAAAGTTTTCACCCACATCGCCCGACACCGGGATCAGCTTCTTGAAGATGTCGGCCGATTGACTTTCCAGCAATTGCTCGAACACCTGTGGAAAGGTTTGTTTTAGTGCGTCCGATCGTACGACAAAAAACACACACACAGAAGATCGGCGATCTTACCGAGTTTTTCGTAAGATCCTGCAGTCGTTCCTGGATCGCTTTACCCTTCTTGGGGCGCATCAGCAGATAGATGCCGCCAACCTGGGGTAAAAAAAAACACAAACAATACCGTGTGAGATCGACTGTGACCGTACCGTGTTTGCCACGTAATGTTTACGCTGCGATGTGCTCAATCGTGGTAAATCGATCAATATACTTTTATAGCCCCGTTTCCGTGTAAAATCTGCCGACCGTTAAAACGGACCATTATAACGTGGAATCACGGCATGACACATGGACAAAGGTATGAAAGTAACTTTCCTTCAGGGATAATTGATGGCGGTAAAACATTTACCACTTTACAAAATCTTCCCCGAAAGTGAGGGAAAAAGAACAACGGCGGTGAATGGTAAGGCACAGCAAAAAGCATAAAACATTAAATGATCGTTTTGAGCTTACAGGGTTTGACGGTTCAGAATTGGGTGTCAATATAGTTTTTTCTAGGAGATTTATCTACGCGCCTTTATACAGATGTTTTAAAGATGTTTCAATAGGTCACCAGATCTCTGGAGAGATTGGTATTTCCTGATTCTACTGGTAATTGGTGGCATCTTAAGAATGGTAAAGGTGTTCAAATAACAATCGCATCTGCTCCATGTTGGAGATTTTGAAGAAAGTTAACTAGCTGTTTCGCTTCTCTCTTATATAATAACAGCCCTTTCTTAATTCCCGACCCATTCCAAGGTAAATTAGTACACCAATTGAGGACGTCTGAGGGATAAGCTAATGTTCTCATATACTAGAGGTAAGTATAAAATGTACATCATGTGCAGTAGAAGCTTATGAATTCTTCGAGACGTGTTCTCCTGTCCAAAGATGCATGAGACGTGTTCTCATGCCAACTTGTAAAGTCTTTACCAATCTTGCACATGGAAGGAGCAGTTGAAAAAGACTTTCGAATAAACGAATGACATCCATTGAGCCTCGATTTAGAAGAGGCCTCGAGAGCACTACATGCGTCATTTTAACATACTTTCCTTATTATGGTCTGTAAAAACCCTGCAATCGTAAAAACTCTTATTGAGCCTAGTGAAGAAGCAATGCAATGCAATGTATAAACTACTTTTGCGCGTCGCGAACTGGACAACGAAACTAGAGAGGGAAGATAAAAATAAACGCTTCACTACCAACAACCGGCAATAATTCAAGGTCAAAACTGGTAATGGAAGGTATACTACTGTACAGAAAGCCTACGGAAAATAATGAATGTACACGCAAATACGCACATCCAACAACCGTATGGCAGCGGAAAGAAGCGTCCAAGAGCAAACAGTATGAGATAAACGTAAGCAAAGAAACAGCAAATGTGCCGATTCGTTACCGCAAACAGGCAAACGGCACAATCAAGTTCGACCCGAAGCCGCGAACTTATTACGTCGGCAGACACAACTTCACACCCATTGACGCGTATGCTTCATGCTGCGTCATTACATTCATTTGGGAGGCCTCTTCGATACACTGTAGCAAGGTTTGGAGGTGCACCAACCGATCATCTCGCTCACAGGGTTTTGTGACGCTGGTTAGAGGGCAAACCAAACAAAAAAACGGAACCTCGCTGAAGATTAGATTCGCTTTGGTAGGTTGCGATTGAGGAGATCCCACCGAAAAGGTGGAAAGGTAAGGGTCCGAAGGGAATGGAAGGGGCGTTAGCGTTAGGCCAATGCGTAATGCAGCGATGGTGGTGATGGTGGTGGATTGCAATATGCAAGCGAGCGATGAGCGTGGTGTAGTGTTTTGGATTTCGGGAAGGCGAAATGTAAACGTAACGTAACAGCTTTTTTGGACTTTGCGATCGAATTCATCGTGATAGATCGATTGGCTGAAACTATCTTACGTGAGCATCGTTTGAGACCCCATTCCGAGCGCATGATCGTGCATGCGTAATTCAATCGTGTATCTCCGCTCAGTACACGGTATTGATCTACGTCACCACGATCGACGAGAGTTTAGTGTACAGGAATTCAATTCCAGCTTAGTTATGCATATGAAGTTTAACATACACTTATAATACGAACGATCAGATTGGTATCTTACCTCCGGTGAAGAACGTAGAATCTTATCGATGATAGCAACACCCAGGAAGCCCGTACCACCGGTCAGAAAGACGTACTTATTTTTGTAAAAATTCTGCACCTCACTAGCCATCGTTAACGCTTGTACGATATTCCTTTCTGTCAGCTGAAGACAAAGTCACACGCAGTACTATGAAATGCAAATGAAGCTAATTTGATTTATGAATCCACCCAAACCCACAACGTGTAACAAATGCACAGCAATAAATTAAAATGAATAATTTAACGTTTCTAACGCACTGTGGAAACTGACTTCTACACACTGCACGCTCGCGCTACTACACGCACGGACTGATGATCTAAGATTGCCACGCGCAGATGCCACGGACACGATCGAAGCACCACTAGCGGCCGCGAAGCGATCTTGTCAGATGCACAGAAGCAACTACACACCGAACCAATCTCCCACAGCATCGATCCTTGCTGAGGCGAGCGCGCGATCGCCACTTCTTTCACCCCTCTGGTAGGGAGTACGTTGAGAAGGGAGTTGAACAGGTGTGTGTAAGTAAGTGACCGTTTCATAGTGTTGGAGTGCGTACCATCCGACTCCGTCGGCTGGGCTGGTTTGGTTGGTCTGTTGGGTTGCGAGTCGTCCACTTTCCTGCTTGACTGCAGTACGCACTCAAGACGCGAACCTGTGACGCCGATAGACGGCGGTCACCACGTTTATGTAATGGTGAAAGTTAGCTAACGGAACGAAAGATTTCTATGACCGTTAAAGTGACGAACCCCCTGCTCGATGCCACCAAACCGCCTTACTTATGCAGTTGACATGACACTGGCGAGGCAAACAGGGGAACAGATGGGAGTGGGGGGGGGGGAGTAGAAGGGCAGCAAACAGCAGGTAACCAGACCTAGTTGGTGGTGAAGTTTGATAAGGGTAGGCAGGGAGGAATTATGCATAGGGTCGGGAAAGTCGAACCGGAGTCGAACGAACGAAAAACGCACTCTAAAGAAAACGAACGAAAACATGACACTTGGGGTGGGTAGGAGCGCGAGCGCAAGACGTGGTTGAGTTTCCATTTTCTTTCCACACGATCACCAAACTTTTTCCAGCATAAATTTGGTGCAAAACATTTTTAAGCTGAATTAAACATAGTTGGTGGACGGGCAAATGGCTAACACATTTCTATTCATTTAGTCACCCAGACACACAGACCTCTTGAACCGTGGCGTAGCACTCACTCAACGCACATGCACACACAACAAGCGCACTTGACGATCGACCGCGATCGCGCAACGTTTTGGCTCGGAAAGGAGATGAAAACTGCCGCACTGCTCGTTGGTCCGTGCCTGTTGTAACGCAAACTTCCGTCAACAAAGCGAATGGCCGAGACGCAACATGGGAATGAGATGGTGGAAGCGGCGTAGATCGGCTCGCGGTCGGGGAAAAAAGGTGGTGGGTTTTTTTTGTTTATTTTCTCTTACATTCATTCAAAAACAAAAGCGATCTCATCTGCAGATGAGCAAGTGTTTTGAGGAAAGTTTTATTTCCTGATATAAAAAAAGGTTTTGTTGAAATTGTAACACGCAGTTTTAAGAATATTTGTCAAGTTGTATTTTATCAAGAAAAATGGTTCAATATCTTAAAAAATTATACATTGTTTCGCAGTTTTATTAGCGGAATATGATTTTATAAATTTTCACGTACGCGTACACATCTTGGTTGGACAGTTTTACGCAGTTTGACATAAAATCGATATGTTATTGCAGTTTCGTCCAGCACTGACGTTAAGCTTCGTTAAATACTGACGGTTTTTGACGAATGATTTTTCCTCTAGGCCCTTTTCCATTTTGCGCAACATGGTGATTTTTATTTTGCAAATCTAATTTATTTATTTATTTAGAAACGTAATTATTTGTAGTATTTAAAAAGACAGCATATATACAACAGAAAATGGTATAGAATAACAGCATAAGAAATCCTCCCCCATAACGAATCTTTTGCTGCACCTGTCAAACCATTGTCGCACCTGGTGGAAAAGCCACTTCAGGGAGAGAGAGAGAGAAAAAAAACACTTTCTAAAACAACTTCATCTTGCACTGGCACAACCCAGTGCTGCTACCACACTTTCTTAGGCGAAGCATAATCGGGCTTTCGCACTTTCGATAAACAACCCAAAATAAACCATCGCACCTCAATTAGTGCAGATATGTGCTTGTGTTGCGCTCCGGACGTGCTGGATTTATACCAAGAACCGCTGCTGTAGAATTGAATGGCGATTTTCGATTAATTTCCGTGCCCAAGGTAAGCTCAAGATGGTACTGACGGTGCTACGATGGCGTCGCATCGTCGCGTTTGCACAAGACGAGTAAAACTGTAAATAAACGAAGCGGAAAGCCAGCGAGCGCATTGGCAGCATAACGAAGCCCCCCTTAGCGAAGAATGGTTGTGCATATAATATGGTTGTGTTTTGTAATATTTGTTCCATTTTCTAAAACGCCTAAACTTATGGTTAAAATGTGGAATGTTAAATTTCCGAAGGTTATGGGAAACGTACAACAGCACACAGAAACAAAACAGTTTCGGCACTACGCAACTACGGAGTGGTGAAGGACATTAAAAAACTTAGCAAGCGTGTGTCAGACAGAGACAACGATATTTTTATTTATTAGAAGAACGCCAAATTTTGTTGAAGAAAAAGATCCAGTAAGCCAGGTTTCAAAAGGTGCAATTATACCAACCAAGAATAGTTCCTTGTTCCCTACGGTGTAATCCAAAACAAAGCCAAAACATGGTGTTCAGCGAAGAGTGACTTAAACGGTAGATAAACAACAAACCCTGGTCCCCGTGTGCGTAGCGTACTAAATTGGGTCTACTTTTCTCCAACCAAAAGACTAAAAATATCAAAGCAAAACAAATATACGATCAACATTGCAAGTGTACAGCACTACAAAACTTTGTATATTATTCACAAACACATTTACACCTGTTACGATGGAATATCACACATTTTGTCTATTGCAATTGTAACTGAGAAAGGACATTATCCTTTTCGATTTTATTGTTTGCTCGATACCTTTTGGGCACAGTTCAAATAAACTTCTGATTGGTTTCAGGCAGACCTGCAGAAATAGAAACATGGTGCTAAAGTGTACACTATCAGTATTGTTTTTTAGTTTAATCTTTACCTTCGGTGAGTACATGTGTGTGTGTATTTTTTCGCAATAAAATGCTTCCAGTGTGATAAAACGAGAGAAGGAAAAACAATTAAACAATTATAATTTCAAATGTATTAACAAACTGTTTTCTTACATTCCATTCCTGGTCGAGATGGGAAAGCATTCGGTCAGCTGCTGGACAATCGGTGCTATCTGGATGGGGGCGGATCCGCGGTCAACTTCTTTGCCAACGAGGACATTACCGTGGGTGCGATCGTGGGTAGCTTGCGAGTGCTGGGCGATCCAGGAAAAGACATTGTGCTGACGCTGCGTGAAAAGGATTCGCCGGTGTACATCGCGCCCGGTACGAAGGATCTGATAGTGGCCAAACCGCTCGACAAGGAAGGTTTGATCGGTCCGTCGGCAGTGTTTGTGAACGTGATTTGTGAGCGGAAGTTTTCCGATGACGCGGTAAGTAGAAGCATAATTGAAGGTTGAAAATTGGAGTTGAAATGGGAATGTCCTTGCAGGGAATTATCATACCGGTTAATATACGAGTGACGGATGTGAATGACAATGCACCGTTGTGGATTGGTGCTCCGTACACGTTGAACCTTTCGGAAGTGACCGTCATTGGAACGAGGTATGCAATATCATGCTAATTCTTGTGCACATCATTACACACTACCAATGTTATGGTTTTAGAATTCTGCAAGGCATTAGAGCTCATGATCTGGATCAACCTGGACCGTACTCGACGGTGGAGTACCAAACACTTCCAGGACCGTACTCCGATTATGTGGCCTTCGTAACACCGCTCGAGGGTACGCTCGTGCTCAAGAAGTACATCGACTATGAAACGGTGCAAAACTTTACGGTAAAGATACGCGCCCAGGATCAGGGCAAACCACCAAAGTACTCCGACACGTTCGTAACGATCCGTGTGCTCGATTCGGACGATCAGAATCCAAAGTTCGATCGGGACGTGTACTACGGGCAATTGCTCACAGAGAAGGGTGATTTAAAGATGAGCCCCGAAGCAATCCATGCTGAAGATCAGGATCGTGGCATAAAGGCCGATATACGGTACTCGATCGTATCGTCGAACGGCTCGGAAGACGAGATCACCTTTGAGATACACCCAAACACGGGCAACCTTCGACAGACACGTTCACTGCCACCGGTCCAAGCACGCCATTCCCGTACGATCGTCGTCAAAGCGACCCAGGTGGACAATCCCGATCGTTACGCACTGACCACGGTTATACTATCACCACCGAAAGGTGCCGAAACGTCACTGAGCGTGATCAGCGTACAACCACCGGTTGGTGGAGCAGAATTTGTACGCGGTACGTTCTACGTCACGGTACGGGAGGACACGAAACCGGGAACGAAGGTGTCGCAACTGACAAACCAAGGAAATGGTGAACAACTCCGGTACGGCATTGTTGGATCGCCGCTCGCTCAGGAACAGTTCCGTGTTGGACCGGCTGGAGAAATAATTCTAGCGCAACCGCTCAACTATCGTCGGACGGCTCAGTACACGTTTGCAATCGAATCCAGCAAACCTGGCGCGGAGCTGAACACCAGCACTACCGTTGTCGTCGATGTGCTGCCGGCAAACATGTGGGAACCCCGGTTTCGGAAGCCGTTCTATTCGTTCGCGATCGAGAATCCACTGCACGTGCAGCAGCTCCCGATGCTGGTGGGACGGATCGAGGCAGCCGACGGTGACCGAACGGACGAGCTGTCGTTTGTGCTGAAGGGCAACTACAGCAACCTGTTCCGTGTCGATCCGTACGGTAATCTGTGGCTCGTCTCGAACCGTACCGATCTTCCGGTCGCGATGCGGCTCCTTGCGACCGTCACCGATACGGGAACACCACCTAAATCGGCCACCGTTCCAGTGGTCGTGAAGCTAAAGCCGGAAACCGCTTCCCTAACGTCGAATCTGCTCATCGTCAATATAGTGGTGGCGTGCGCACTGGGTGTGCTTCTGATCGGTGGTTTCGTACGTTGCGTGTATCGACGCCGCAAGCGAAAGGTCGCATCTGCCGAACAGATCGTTGGCCACGGTGGAGGTATTGTGCCGCCACTGAAGCACGGTGTCGATTCGAGCCGTTTTCTACTGCAACGTTCGGAACAACGCATGCTAGAACGTCCGTCGTTACACGCGAACGGCCGGCTGACGGATTGTGCCGCTTCATCTACCCTGGGNCAGGTGGACAATCCCGATCGTTACGCACTGACCACGGTTATACTATCACCACCGAAAGGTGCCGAAACGTCACTGAGCGTGATCAGCGTACAACCACCGGTTGGTGGAGCAGAATTTGTACGCGGTACGTTCTACGTCACGGTACGGGAGGACACGAAACCGGGAACGAAGGTGTCGCAACTGACAAACCAAGGAAATGGTGAACAACTCCGGTACGGCATTATTGGATCGCCGCTCGCTCAGGAACAGTTTCGTGTTGGACCGGCTGGAGAAATAATTCTAGCGCAACCGCTCAACTATCGCCGGACGGCTCAGTACACGTTTGCAATCGAATCCAGCAAACCTGGCGCGGAGCTGAACACCAGCACAACCGTTGTCGTCGATGTGCTGCCGGCAAACATGTGGGAACCTCGGTTCCGGAAGCCGTTCTATTCGTTTGCGATCGAGAATCCACTGCACGTGCAGCAGCTCCCGATGCTGGTGGGACGGATCGAGGCAGCCGACGGTGACCGAACGGACGAGCTGTCGTTTGTGCTGAAGGGCAACTACAGCAACCTGTTCCGTGTCGATCCGTACGGTAATCTGTGGCTCGTCTCGAACCGTACCGATCTTCCGGTCGCGATGCGGCTCCTTGCGACCGTCACCGATACGGGAACACCACCTAAATCGGCCACCGTTCCAGTGGTCGTGAAGCTAAAGCCGGAAACCGCTTCCCTAACGTCGAATCTGCTCATCGTCAATATAGTGGTGGCGTGCGCACTGGGTGTGCTTCTGATCGGTGGTTTCGTACGTTGCGTGTATCGACGCCGCAAGCGAAAGGTCGCATCTGCCGAACAGATCGTTGGCCACGGTGGAGGTATTGTGCCGCCACTGAAGCACGGTGTCGATTCGAGCCGTTTTCTACTGCAACGTTCGGAACAACGCATGCTAGAACGTCCGTCGTTACACGCGAACGGCCGGCTGACGGATTGTGCCGCTTCATCTACCCTGGGCAGTGACAATCAGGACTTTATGGATCATGATGGAGGTGAGTTTAACGGATACAGTCGTTGGTTTCATTGCCTCACGATTTTTGTGTGCGTCAAACGTATTTGTTACAGACAACCCAAGACGATCGCAGATACACAACACGAGAGCGCTAGATCGGGAGGAACTTGCCGGTCAAAATTTGAACCATCTACTGCTGCAGTGGCAGGAAAAGTATGATGAGAAGGTAAATAATTACGACTCTGCGTCGTTGAAGAGACTGTCAACATTTTTGTGCTGAGCATTGCATACATTTAGGCGCATTGGGGGTGAAACTTTCAGTTTGAAATTTTTTAACGTTCGATGAAACGTTTCAATGCTTACGGACTTTCTTTTGCAGAACAATGGCACAGAGGACATGTCTATCGATGACAAGTTGATCGTGTACTTTTGAAGAAACCAAAGCCGGACAAGGCAGTGCTGCTAAAAACTGCTTTATTCTAAACTGAACCTCAGACTGAATGCTGTACTGTTGAGAACACATGCTGTAAATGATCATTCGTCTATCTTGGGCGAGGATGCTGGAAAACAAAACATACTTGCCAATAGCTGTGCTGCACCGATTATTTTCTGCTCCTTTGTGGGAGCTTCTTTTTTGTTGTCTTATTTATTTTACTACTCCGTTCCTGCTCTTGGACAATAAAGCAATACGAAATAGCTGTAACTTTGTAAAATATTTTTGCATTTTCTCACGTGTGTCCATCGAGATAAAAGGATTTGTGTACATAAAATTAAGGACATAATTTATTATTGCTTCCCTGACCGCTTATTATAAGCTATCCTAATCTGGCCCTTTCGCCGAAAGACCTAGATGCCCCCTTCCCACGTTCACATTCGCACGCACACAAACCCGCACACACACGCACATACACACACATACAGACATACTCAAAAACTCCTACGAGACGGTTTTCCTTGGAGTCATCTTTACCCAAAGGCCACCTCTCGCTCGCAGCGTCATACGGAAGATTGGCTTTATCTCTTCCTTGCCCGGTGCCGGCGTGAGATGGAAGTTTTGCAACACACGCGAAATGATCGTTTTCATCTCGATGTACGCAAACTTGTACCCTATGCAGTTCCGCGGCCCAGCACTGAACGGAATGAACGCGTACGGATTTTGATGCGGTGCGCCATCACCGAACCGCTCCGGATCGAACCGTTCCGGATCGGGATAGACGTGTTCGAGTCGGTGCGTGGCGTACGGTAGAATCAGGATTTCCGTCCCAGCCGGCAGGTTGTACTTGTCCACCCGGACATCTTCGCCAATTTTACGGGCCATCATCGGAACGCTCGGGTAGAGCCGTAAGCTCTCCTTGATGCACGCTTCCAGATGGCGCAGCTCGCGGATACTTTCGGCAGTCGGTTGTTTGGAGCAGTCCGTACCGATGTGTCGCTGGATCTCTTCGTAACATTTTGCCTGATGGTCCTGGTGACGGGCGAGCAGAAACAGTGTAAAGGCAACGGCGGCACCAACCGAATCTTGTCCCTGGAAAATGAGAGAAAAGAGCACAACAGCATTATGTCATGTCTCAATTCACGGAAGTAGTATGGGGTTGTTTAACAACTCACTGCCAGCATGAACGTGCACGCCTCATCGATGATGTCGTCCTCGGTAAAGTCGGGATTTTCGTTTGAGATTTCAATCATAAAGTCCAACAGACATCGCCTATCCGACGGTGAGAGTGTCTTCAGTATTTCCCGCCGACGACGAATCATCTGCAGGTGAAAGAAAAGGGAAGGTGTGAAATAAGAATCTATGGGCGCTAACCTTATGCCATCCTTACCTTTCTGGAGAACTCATCGAGTTGCTTCTTTTGGTTCAGTTCTGCTGTTGCCGCATCAGTCAGCTTGTAGATCGAGTTGAACAGCAGCCATGGATGGGTGATACGGTACGGGGCAACTACCTTCCCTCTGAAAGAATTGGGAAAAGAAGTAGTTTAATGGCTGCTGTCAGTGTATCTCTTGCAGCTTTTTTACTCACTGTCTAAAGGGAGACTGTTCCATCTCTTTCTTATCGGCCGATTTGACCGGCACACCTAGGACAGCCTCTATTAGAGAATGCATAAGAGATAGCTTGTGTTAGTGCGATCGCTCTTGTGGAGAGTAGTCGTCGAATAACGCAAGCTTACCATTCAGTATGTCAAGTACACAGTTGTTTACATACTCGGTGACGTTTAGTACCGTGTCCTCCTTCGGCAACTTATCGATCAACGATGACGCACTGTCCGTGAACGTGTCGATAAACTTCTCCAGTATCGCTATGTTAAAGGATGGCTGAATCAGCTTCCGATGGGAGCTCCATTTGTGTCCTGCATAAATGTAGCCCCGAAATGCGTAAATATTATTAACCAGATGGAGCAAGCAACGCATTTTATGCCCTTACCACTGCTGGTGATGAGTCCACGGCCGAGAAAGTTGTGCAGCAGTTTGTAAAACATCGATTTGTTCGTGTGCTTCTTGGATGACAGGATCTGCTTCAGATCGTTCGGATCGAACACGACGAACATTGGAAAGACAAATATCCAGACGCGTGCCACCGGGCCATAGTTTTTGTACGCCTCGCACATCTCGCGCGAGATCACTGAAAGAGGTAACGTGGTGTAAGATGTTACTGGTGGTGCCATAGTTGTCTAACTGTCTGTGCAATTCTTACGATCTTTCTTGGCTATCTCCAAACAGTTCCCTATCACGGGATAAGCGGTGGGACCGGGCAATCGAAAAGCGAGTATACATATTTTTAAATAGTCCGAGAAGATGTACAGCAGCACACATATCAGCAGCAGCGTGATGTACGTATATAGCTCCACGGCGGAAGACTTTTCGAGCTGAAATGAGGGAAAACGGCGAACACAACTTGAGATCCATGAATCATACGCTGCAATCAACACCGGTCCCGGAACTGATGATCAAATTTAAATAACTGTTTATAGAAACAAGAAATTTGCATGTCTGTATTCTGGGTGTGGACAACGGTCGTTCCGGTAAAGTCAACAAATGGAACTGTGTACCAAACTGTCTAACCGAACCAAAAGATTTGAAGGCAACGTGCTAACGGATACCATGCTGTTGCTGAATGATAATGATATCATTAGCAGACACATGCTTGACATGTAAATGCACACTACTTCCAGCAACCGTTGAATATTTGTTGAAAGCGACTGCAACTTGCAAAGATTTGCAAAGGTTGGGCTACCAAATATCTGACTCGACGTCGCGTGGATCTATTTTTTGGTGTTGAATTACCCCATCGGTAATTCGGTTCGGTTCGGTTCGGGTGAATCGAGTTTTTGAAAATGTATGATCAACTCTTGAGAGAATGGTGTGTGCAATTTGCCTTCGTAAAGCATTGCCTAACAATCGCACAATGTGAAAGATCATCGATCATCGTTTTCCCTCCACGCCTGCTTCGATCGGGTGAGAGTGTGGTCTTTAGCATTTAACTCTCTTTCAGTACACTTCAAACCAATGCCAGCATCAAAGTGTGGATTGATGAAAGGAATCCACTTTCAGCGCAACACGAAGTTACATCGGCACGTAATTGAACGAGACTTCGGAGGCCGAGGATCATTAGTTTTGACGGGTGTAGGATCACCCGAAATTTGTTACCTTGAAACGGGCGGGTACTTTGCGGTTGGTCGATGAACCTTTGCTGCGTATTGCGTGTCGTCACTTGGACAAGTGAACACATCATCTGGGTACGGAGGATTGCTTATGATCAAGGTTAGTGTTTGGTTTGAAAGTGTGGTACAAAGCATGGTTGCATAGAATAAATACGTTTCCACAACGTCCTTCTTTGCGCGTTGAGAAAATAAATTGTATTTAATTATCTGTTACATCCTGAAGCATCGATCGGCCTGTCACCGTCTCAACCCAAACATTCTGACACCCAAACTCTAAGAAAGCCGTGTTGGCGTCATTCTCGTACTCGAGTGGCAATTGAGGTTAAGTCCGCAAAGGTCCAATCAAGCACCATCTCCCGTACGAGTTGCGATCCGGTAATGCACGCCGGTTACATACACACGCACACACACGGCAAAGGTAGAGTAACAACTCCAAAGAACATTTGACGAGGATGAGTGTTCAATATTTGCTATCATATGCAAGTGTCCGCTTCACTTTCAAATACGCAGAATTTGAGGCGATCGACGGCAAAAAAAAAACCAAACGTGCTAACGAATCGACACGGCCCAGCAGCGAACAAGTGGCAGAAGAAGCAAACGGATGAAAACAAATCTGAAAAAACAGCGGCAGCAATGAAATCCCAATATTTGTAGTACATTTGTGGGTAAATCGGTGGAGGATAATTGCTGTTTATTGATAGAACCAAAAGTGGCTCATTGTGATGGACGTAAGCAGACAAGTAGCGAAATCACGATATTTATGGAATGTTTATTCTAAGGAAGTTTTGTCTTTTTTTGTGTTGTGGGTTTTTTTCCACAGATTTCAAGTTTATCTGCACGAGAACTACCCTTTGATTGTGAATGAGAAGGTCCAAAGTGTGTCGTAAATGAAGGTAAAATGTATTTTTTTAAACTTTTTATGTTCCAAATATTTTGGGATAAAAAGAGTGGAGCACGAGATGTAGTTGTCCGTTGTACACTTCCGAATTGAAACATTCATTTATGATGTAGACTACAATGATGTTTCTGGCCCAACACTGCTGACAGAACAAAGGAGTTATTGTTTGCTTGCTCACTAGAAGCGAAGGATATTCATTATGACATTTAGGTCTTTTACACGATGAAACCAGATTGATCCAAAACAAATGTAGATGTTAATTAGAAGCTTATTGTACGCTCCCGTCCAACAACAGCATTTGAAACTTCACCAGAGTATAGAATGAGACAACCAAGAAGATGGGTGATACTTGAAGACAATATTGCGATGCAAGATCTATCGATTATTGTAATCAATTCTTCGTTTAAATAATTCTAGTTTATCAATCAACTATTGTAAAGTAACACAACTTACTTTAGAATAAATCTAGAAAAAACGTTAAAGTATATTGAAATAACAAAAAAAAAAACAGTAATATTATTCGTTTGCATAAGTGTAAATCATTTAACACTTGAAAATACTTTTTTTATAAAAGGCCAAAATGATCAATGCCTAATGTGTTTTTCGGTTCAAAACGTCTGCAAGTACACATTCGCAATTTATTGATACACTTTACAGTACAAAGAGTTGATAAGAGATAGATTCAGGACTATTCAGATTGTATTAAATCACCATCTTGGAGATTGTCAAAAAAAATTGGAGATCGTGATATATGATTGAAAAGTCCAAATCCCTTACATCTTGACACTCACGTTCTTTTAAATTGTTTTAGAGTGATTTTAGTCTATTCTACAGCGCAGCAACGATCACAAAATTGAATGGAGAAATTAATGATTAAAAATGTCTCATAGTTATTAACAAAAGAACTTCACTTGATCAAATGATTTCGTTTAGCATCGTGTATCTATCACATCTTAAACACGGTTCACAATTTTAGTATATTTCGCATTACTTTTAGTACAACACATCTTGAGCTCCATAAATGAGAATAATCTATTCTACAACTCATATTAATCCATTTCGTGTTCGATTTGCACTAACAAAATTCCATTGATCACGAACCAACAGCAAATAGTCCATTTTAACCGATCACAACAAAACACAGATCACGTGCCAATTATCACTATACGTGTGGGGTCGCAGGTACAGATATTGCATCTTAAGTTCAGTCACATAGCTAACCAGGAGTGTGGACACTATTAGGAGCAATTTGGGTACCGAATTTCGCAAACCTCGAATACAAATGCTGTCTCAAGCGTGCGTGATCACGAAGTCAAAATTGGCACTTACCGCTTGAAAGAATGTCATACTGCTGAACGGTTTAGTAGATGCACTTAAATCACAATGCCTAAGCTGATACACAAATTCGACTAGCGATCAGTCTTTTGCACCACAACCGGGTGTTCCGGGTATTGAGCTCCTGGTGTCCAGCCCGTCGGTGAACCGTGGCGAATACTACTGCACAGCACGGGGCGAGAATTTTTACGGATACCTGCGTACAGTCCCGGTTACGTGTCGCAATTATCACCTAGAAGCGGTTACTTCACGTACTTATATAAAATTTCTGCCCCGTGCTGCGCGGTGTAGAAGACTTCCTTTCGATCATTTCGACCACAGGACTGTCGGCTTTTATTCGATGGTGGGGATAAAAGCCAATGGTGAGTTCTCCGTAGAACAGACACAGCGTGTAGTGGCAATGTTTATCGAGCGAAGGCTCCCCATTTGTATTGACATCGGAATCGATCACGGCACGCGGAGACGAGAAGGAAGAGGACCCCACTTGATGGGATGGAAACTGGCCAAAGTTGTTTCCAAGAGTAGAAAAAAAAACGCGAAAAAATCTATTCTCCTTCGGCACACCAAAACACCCCTCCCTCAAACAGTCCATTCCTACAATTAGCGAAACGCGTGTACGTACCGAAGATGGCGTACGTGAGACGAGTACACACAAAAAAACATCCGAACAAGTGCTGCTGCTGCTGTACAACAAAAGCCGACAGGAAAAGATGAAACCAACAAAAAAAAAGGTCCAACAATTACCCTCCCATTGAGCAATAATTTTGTTTATTTACTCATTTACTCCATTCAATTCTGCTCGCACCAAAATGGCCCGGCTGGGCTCGTAAGATGCGTTGCGTACGGCAAATGTAAGCGCGGAAATGGCGCAAAAGCTCGTCGGTGGTCACTATTTTTTACACCGTCTTGTGTTTGCGTTCGGTGCTAAACGCTCGTGTACATACTTACAAAGAATTGGTGGATTTCGGACGGGTAGGGCCGATAATCGATTTTTTGGTCGATAGACTTTAGAGTTCTGGCCGCTTGCTCACCACGCTGTAGAACCTTTTGAACGCTGGAGGGCTTTTGCAGCGAGGCTCCGCGATACGGTGTCTGTCAGGTTGAAGCTGTTGGGCTGTTGACCTGCCCGTGTCCTTTTGAAGTTGTCCGGTCAACAAACAAGGTGCGAGCACTTGGAAATTCGAGCTTGCCCTATGTCAGCTACTGACAACAATCACCGCTTGTTGGTTTTGCGTGGTACTGTGCTTAAAGCAACATCCACCGGACAACCGGACGATCGCGAGCGAAAGATAAATAGATGGACCGTTCTGAGCAACGGGAAACGTAAATTTGCCAACAAATAAACAGAGCGGGAAACGGGATCTCTGTGTGGTTGAAGAGTTGACTTTTCGGATGATTTTATTTGCCGATAAACTCTAGCCGAAGTGGGACGGCGTGTGAAACGGTATTAATTTTCACCTTGCTTGCAGTTGCGTTAGAACTGTTGTTAGGTGTTGTTGTACACGATTTCAATGTTTTCACGGAGAAAAAAGAACGGACAGACCGGATGGAAGAACACACTCGCCATTACATAAGCTGCGGAAGCATCGATTCACCTCACGAGAGATCTTGTGTGGTCTACGATTGCTTCTGACCTCTTACTTCCCCAATGCTTCGATTGCTACTCTCGATCTCTCGATCAATAGTTATAATATGAAACATTAATTGTTACTGTTGAGAAGGAGAAGCAAAGCCGGAAAATCTACAGAAGGTTAAACAGTACTTCGATCAGATGATTACCAGAACTCGGACCCTCATCTTCCCTCCTTTGGTAACCTTGAGCAATTAAACATTGCGCAAATTGTAATAATTCCAGTGTCCTTACACGGGTGTTCTTCTTTCCCATAAGAGTCTGCTCATTTGGCAGCAAAACTGCAAACAACAACACATCCGATCAACATTCTCACAGTGAGTATTTATTATCTAAACAACAGAACACAAGTTGTGCGGACAAGTGCCGCTCTATTACAAATAAAACCGGTTACACAAAAACAAAAACTTCTTAAACAACCCTAAGCCTTAACGCTAAAGTCATCACCACACATACGCCCAACTACTCCCTAATCTTCCTCCTCCTCGTCCTCCTTTTCCTCCTCCTCCACCTCTTCCTCGGGCTGTTCCTCACCTTCGGCCGGTTCTGGCGGTGGTTCCTCGACTACTGGTTCCGGCTCGGGCGTGGGCGGCTTCGGTAGGACACGTGGCTCCTCGTTCTGCACCACTACATCGTCCATGCGCTTCTTGGGTGCCTGCACCCGCTGGTCGAAGCGCAGCGGGATCGATATCTGGCGCGACATTTCGACCGTCTTCACTTCGTTCTTGGCGATCAGCGTGTACTTGCCGCTGTCCCGCAGCTGCGGATCATTGATGATCAGCTGGACGGTCGTGATCTTGGTACCGTTTTCGTAGTAGTGCTGGTTGAAGATCTCGTACTTGTCGTTGCTCTGCAGGATCGGTATAGCGTCGTACATCCAGCGGAACGTCGGTACCGGATTGCCGCGCACGCGGATCTCCAGATGCAGATCGTTCGTCGTCGGATGGTACAGCTCTGTGGCGAAAGGTACAGAAAGGTGATACAGAAAGGTTAGAACTCAAGCCTTACAGCGATCAGCGCACACTTCAGCTTACCTCGCAATGGTGTGATGAAGGTCGGTGGTACCAGCTCGACTTCGGCCTTCTTTTCCAGCTCGAACACGGTAATGCGGCAGGAGTCGGTTGCCGTACCGTTGGCCGTCTTGGCCACGCACTTGTACACACCGGAATCTTCCAGCCGCAGATCGACCAGATCCAGTGTACAGTAGCCCTGGCGCGTCACGTCACTGCGACAGCGCGGTCCCATTACCAGCGGCTCGTCATCCTTCAGCCAGGTCACCTCGATCTTCTGCGCATCCGAGCAGCAGCAGTTGAGCGTCAAGTTCTTGCCCTTCTTGATCGTGCCGCTGCGCAGATGCGAGATGAACTCCACCTCGATCGGTTTCTTCCAGCGCTTCACGCGCGGCACTTCCGGCGGTGCCAAACTCTTGCCGCTCGATATCAGCTGGCTGAGCTTCATCTTCGGCTCGCCGGGCGGCTGTCGCTGTGGTTCGCGCTCTCGCTGCACCACCTTCGGCTGTTCCGGCACCTTCTCCGGGGACGGTTGCTTCGGCAGCTTGCGGCGCAACTTCTTTATCTTCGGACCCCGCTTAACCGGCTTCGGCGGTGGTTCCACCTCCTCCTCCTCCACCTCTTCCTCTTCCTCCTCCTCTTCCTTCTCGGCGCCTTCCGCAGCCGGTTCAGTGGCGAGTTTTCCAGGCGACGCCGGCTTCTCCTCCGCCGGCACCTCCCCAGTTTCCTCCTCCTCCTCCTCCGCTTCCGCTTCTGGCTCTTCCTCACTTTCAGTATCGCCGGGCACGTACTCCTCGTACTCGCTCTCAGCATCCGTGTCCGTCTCCCACTCCCAGAACCGTTCGGGCGTTTGTCCCTTCATATAGTACGAACCGTCCTCCAGGAACACGACCTCACGGTGTTGGCGCGGTTCCTGCACCTTCTCTTCCTCGTACGTCCGGCGCTTGTCCGCATGGTGCATGTGGTACATTGGCATCGCAGCCGCCTTACCCTCAAACCGGAGCGTGTACCTCAGCTCTTCCGTGCCAAAGTCATTGCTCGCCTTCACCATGTACCGGCCATTGTCCCGGATCTGCGGGTTGTGGATGCACAGCTTGTGGATACCGTGCGGCTCCCGGATCTGGATGTACTTCTCATTGTTCGGGATGATGATACCGTCCAGGTACCACTCAACCTTGATCGGACCCGTACCCTTGATCTGCGTTTCCAGCACAAGATCGTCCACGCGCAGATCGTAGTGCTGGGTCATGCAGCGCACGTACCGTGGCGCTTCACCTTCGGCAACCGGAATACGAACCGGAGCCGGCAGGACATTCAACTTGCAAGTGCCCTTAATGACCGCACCGGACTTATCCTTCACCACCACCTCGTACTCGCCCGTATCCTCACGTGCCGCCTTATTGAACGCCACCACACCCGTGCCTTCCTTCGCATCGGACAGGTTCTTGATCTGCTTGGTAAACTCCATCGGCTCGCCGTTCTTGTACCATCTAAAGTCGGCCTTCGAGCCCAGCACGGTGCAGAACAGACGCACCGGCTTACCCTCGACAATGTTGATGTCGTGAAGGGTGCTGCCGAATCGCAACACGGCCCGAGCATCCACACGCTTGGCATCGTCCGGGTTTAGTTCCGGGAACAGGCGCAGATAGCGCTCCTTGCGCAGCTTGTCCTTATCCTCTCCCGTTTCACCCTCGACAGGTGCCGATTCCGATGGGGCCACTTCTTCCGGCTTAGCGGCCGGTTCCACTACTGCTGGTTCCGGTGCAGCCGTCTCGACCGGGGCCACGGCATCGATCACCTGCTCTTCCTCCTGGACGGGCTGCTTCACACGCTTCTTGCGCAGCTTCTTGATCTTGGGACCACGCTTCGGCGGTGGCGGTGGTGCCTCCTCCTCCTCCTCCTCGTCCTCATCCTCATCTTCATCCTCATCGTCCGCCTCGACCGGTTCCGGTTGCTTCGGCGGTGGCGGCGGCGGTGTCTTAATCAAAAAGTCCGGCGAAGGTGAACGAGACGGTTTCTTCTCCTCCACTGGTTCCGGTTCGGGCTCTGGGACAACCTCTGGCACCTCGGGCTCGGGTTCCGGTTCCGGCGACACGTACTCTTCGTATTCGCTCTCCGCACTCGTGTCCGTTTCCCACTCCCACAGATGTTCTGGCGTCTGTCCGCGTATGTAGTACGAACCGTCCTCCATGAAGACAAACTCTCTGTGAGGTCTTGGTACCGGTTCCGGTTTCGGTGGTTCCTCGTACACACCGTGCTTCATCACATTCGGATCATGGTAGGCGATACCGAACACGTGGCTTTCGGCGATCTTACGCTCCATGATGCGGCGTACCGCGTGGCGAATCACGTCCTTACCGACGACGTTCGTCGCCTCGCACGCGTACTGACCCTCGTCCTTGGCCTGCGGATCGTGGATGGTGAGC
This sequence comes from Anopheles rivulorum, assembly GCA_018908115.1. Lineage (NCBI taxonomy): Eukaryota > Metazoa > Arthropoda > Insecta > Diptera > Culicidae > Anopheles > Anopheles rivulorum. The sequence continues at coordinate 28,352,580 of STHB01000004.1, forward strand.
TTGAACACACCGCCCGGTTCACGCATTGGGAAGAACTTCTCGCCCGTCGGATCCTGCAGATCGATACCGTCACGCAGCCACTTGACCGATGGCATCGGATTGCCGCGCACGTTCACCTCCAGCACCAGATCATTCGTCTGGATGTCGTAGTGCTCTGGAAAGGGAGAAGCAACGGAAAGAGAAAGAGACACTCCATTAAATGGTGATGTTTTGGGAGGAACTCGCCCATCGTACTTACCTTTCACATTGCGCACAAAGCTCGGTGCCACGTGCTGCTTCTCCGGTATTGGGAACACGATCACCTTGCAGGTGGTTTCTACCTCACCGGAAGTATTGCTGGCGGTACACTTGTACGTGCCGGAATCGTTCAGCTCGGCCGATATGATGTGTACCGCACCGACGCCAAGCTTCGTGTCGTTCTTTACATTCTTGCTCCAGACGAGCGGGATGTTGTTCTTGAACCACTTGATCGTCGGCTGCGGCCCAACGCACGAGCACACCAGCTTCAGATGCGAACCCTCCGCCACGGTTTGGTTCTTGAGGTTTGCCTCAAAGTACAGCTTCTGCTTCACTTCCAGCACCTTGTGCTTGGTCGGCTCCTCCGCAATCGGTCCCGGGATGCGTCCCTTGAGCAAGCCCTGCAAATTCTTGCGCCACTGTTTCGGTTCCTTCTTCTTCTTGACGGCCGGTTCCTCGGGTGCCTCGGTCGGTGCCGGTGCTTCGCCTCCTTCCGTCGCTGCTGGAGCTTCCTCGGTGGTCGCTTCAATTGCTTGAAGCGCTTCGACGACGGCGGAAATGTCTGGCTCGGGTCCGCCAATCTGGTGAGCGACGGATGGTGCCCGGGATACGGAGCGTGAACGCGTACCATACACGATACCGTCCTCTTCCGAACGGGTCACCTGCTTGTCCGCATGGTAGATACCGTGCGTTAGCTGGTTCTGGTAGAACTCGCGTCCCTTGAAGGTAACCGAGTGCTTCAGCTTCTCCTCGCCGGCACTATTCTTAGCCGTCACCACCCATTTACCACCGTCCAGCTTCTCCGGATTGTGGATGCTGTAGAGATCAATTGTGGAACAGAAACAAATCATCATCCATCACATTGCAAGTGACGATCGCCATCGCTGGATGCTCACCTCAACCGATAAACGCCGTCACCCTGGCGGGAAATGATTACACGATCCGTTTCGTTGGTAAACTCCATACCGTCACGCTCCCAGGTCAGCTTCGGATCGGGAACACCGCGTACGTGCACTTCCAGGATCAGATCATCCACTAAGGAATCGTAGTAGTCTGCAAGACATTGGGATCAGAAATGAGTGAGAGAGTTCTAGCACAACTACCCGAGACTCCACTGAAGACAAAAACACGGACACGTACCAATGACCCGCGTGAACGTTGGCACCGTTTCGATGTCCTTTTCCGTCGCAAAGAGGTTAACCGTGCAGGAGCATTCGATCTCGCCGAAGCTGTTCTTCGCGTACGCCTGGTACTCGCCCGAATCGGCCACGGTCGTTGGTGTGATGCGCACACACCCGAACTCGGCCTTGGTCGCGTTGATGACGGTCTTGCTCCAGACGAGCGGCTTACCGTTCTTCAGCCAGCGCCACGTCGGCTGCGGCCCAGTCACACTGCACGTCAGCTTGATCGTCTTACCGGCCGGTGCCGTTTGGTTCTTCAGCTTCGTCTCCCACATCAGCCGGTTCTTCGAGTCCCGGATGACGTACGGCTCGACCGGTCCATCCTCAAAGCGCTTCCGCGGCATCGCCTTGTATGCGGGCTTCGGTTTCGGTGCCGGTGCAGCTTGCTCCGCAGTGGCGTCCGGTGCTGCCGGTGCCGATTCTTCGCCGGTCGCTTCGGTCTCGGTGGCTGTATCTGCCGATGGGACGGACTCGCCCGTACTCGCCGGTGCCGGTACCGCTTGTGGCTGTGCCTGTGACTGGGCTGGGACGGGCTGTTGCTGTTGCGCCTGTTGGTCGGTCGGTGGGGTCGGTTCCGCCGTTAACAGTAGACTGGCCGCTTCCTTCTCCTCGAGCCGTCTTTTAAAGTAGTCCGCATGCTCGATGTGCTGCACATGTATCAGCTTATCCTTCGACGTGAAGCTTACCTCGTGCGACACCTTGGCCGTGCCGGCCGAGTTGACCGCCTGACACTCGTACAAACCACAGTCGGCCGGTGCCGGCTTGTGGATGCACAGCTGATACACACCGTTCGGTTCGCGGTTGATCAGCAGCTTGTCGCCGAGCACGACATCTTCGCCATCCTTCAGCCACTTGATCGTCGGCTTCGGGACGCCATGCACGTTTACCTCTAGCACCAGATCGTCCGCTCGGATGTCGTAGAACTCTGCAGAAGATTAAACGTTTAGTGATGTTTGCTGACGTATTTACTTACAACGCTCCACGGCCTGCACTACATACCTTTGACGGCTCGCGTAAACGTGGCCGGTGTCGATTCGGCCGACGGTAGCGTTATCACCTTCAGTATGCAAGTCGTCTTCACCTCGTTGTGACTGTTCTTCGCCGTGCACGTATACTCGCCCGCATCTTTGCGCGTTACGCCATTGATGACGATCTGTCCGATCGCGCCGCTGTTCATCAGCTTCACGTGATCGCCGAAGTCGATCGCTCGGCCATTGCGCTGCCATTTGAACATCGGCAGCGGTCCGTTCGCCGAGCAGGTCATCTTCACCACGGCACCCTTCGTCGTGGTGATGTTGTGCAGCTGACCGGCCCAGGTTAGCTTGTTCTTCGAGTCGCGGATGACGTACGATTCCGACTCGTACGGTTCGTGAACGTCGTCACCGCCGCGACCCGATTTGCCACCACCGGCCAACCGCTCCTGGGCTTCCTTCTTAATTCGTTGCTCTTCGCGCTTGCGCTCCTCGATCTCTTCCTCGGTGAGCTGCTTTCGGTCGGCATTGGTAATGCCCGGGAGTCGCATGTAGGGCACCTTGTCCACAAAGTCGACGGTGTGCGAGATCTGGCTACGGCCTGCCTCATTCTCCGCGATACACGTATACCGGCCACTGTCCTCGGGCGTTGGGTCGTAGATGTTGAGTTGGAATATCTCCTCGCCTTCGTAGGTGGCACCGATACGCTGGTTCAGCTCGATTGGATCACCGTCCTTGAGCCAGGTTATCGTCGGGATGGACCATTCCTGCTGGAACATGATCTGACATTCGATCACCAGATCATTCAGCGCATGGTGGAAGTAATCTGGAGGAGAGAAACATAATCATTACACTCTTGAGAGTGGCAGAAAGTCACCCATTTCCAACATACCTCGAACTTTGACAAAGAATGGAAGCTGACACTTGGGCTTGATCGCATCGTACACCTTTACCCGGGCAACGGAAGGGATCTCGCCGCCCCGGTTCTTTGCATATATCTTGTACTCGCCCGCATCCGAATGCTTCAGCTCCTTGATCGTGAGCGTGTACAGACCGTCGGCGGCCGATGTCTGGAGGTTGGACGACCGCTCGATGGGCTGATCGTTCTTCGTCCACCGTACGGTCACCTCCTGGCCTTCGACTGTGCACTGTAGCTTGATGGTCGAACCTGTTGGGGCACTCCGGTCCGTGAGCTTGGTGAGATATAGCGGTGGCCGCGACGCCTTCCGGACCCGCTGGAACTCGGCATCCTTTTCCTTCTCCGTCAGCTCGGGCGTTTTCTCCCGCTGCTCGAACTTGATCATCGCGATTTCGTCCTCATCCTCGTGGAACACGCGCCACTCGGAGGGATCCACTTCGTCCACGGACATGTCGCTGTAGGAGTAGGATAGTTCTGACGATAGTTCCTCCGATTCGCTATAAGACTCTCCGGACTCGTCACCGTCGGCTTTTAAATCAGATTCATCCTCGTTCGGTTCGGCCGGCACCTCGGGCACGGGTTCGGGTTCACCCTGTTCGGCGGTTTCCTCCCCGGCCAACTCGTCCCCCTGTTCGTCCGTCGCACCTTCGAACGCTTCGGTTCCGTCCGGTTCGGTTGGCTCTAACTCATGTTCGCCACCACCATCCTCGGGCTGTTCACCGTCGGTCGGCGCCACTGCCGAGGGTTCGATTTCGCGGCTATCTTCAAGATCCTCGGTCGAAGTTTTTTTTTGTCCTCCGATTCCTCCTCCACCACCACCGGCAGCTCCGGTTCGACGAGTGGCATCACCACCAGGTCGGGCCGTTCCTCTTCCTCCTCGACGATCGTTACCTCCACCGCGGTCGAGATGTCCTTACAGGAGGCCTCGTCGATGACGATGCCGGACGAGAAGAAGAGCGAGATGTACTCGTCGACGTTCGTCACACCGCCCGACACGTCCATCACCAGCGCCTTATCGATGATGGCCTTACAGGAGGCGACCTGCACGTCTCTGTTCTCCCCAATCTCGAACGGGGACTTTTCCCGCACGAACATCATCTCCTTGCGCAGCGGATCGTCCACCCGGAGGCGCGAGATCGAGACAGAACGGGACCGGCGATCCCGGGACGGTTCCCGCGAGAAGGTGCCCTCGCGCGACATCGACCGGCCATCGTCTCCAGGCTGTTCCTGGTCGGTCACAATCACCTGCGGGATCGACCCATCGCCTGGCTGCTTGCGTACCATCCCGGTGGATCGTAGGTTCGGGTCGCACAAACCGTATCAGCAATCCGTATCGATAAACGTTTTTCACCCAAACTCTCACTCAGCTTCACACTTTCCCTTTTGCAACCTTCAACTTGATTTCAAGCAAATCACTTTGCAAACTGCTCAACCACCTCAAGGACCAGCGGCGATCGTTAGACTAGCGTTGGATGACCCTGTACGGTGGGAATTTAAATAACCCGAAGGGAACGGTTCATTGTCAATGGCGCGGGCGATGATCACTTTCTAATTTTATCACCCGAAGCGAAGGTTCACCCGCGTTGCAACGCAGCTGTGCTGGTTGCCAATTTGCAGCTAGACGCGATTAGGCCGCCCACTCTTGTTCTCGGGGAGGAGAGAGTGTGGCGGGAGAGGGGGTAGGGAGCAGAAGGCATGCTTGGGGTGTGGGGTGCTAGATTCGATGATGAGAAACCAACATTCTTCCGATCGAACGCGCGTTACTCACAGCGTGAACGCGTCCGAACACGCAATCGCAATATTCGGGTTCTAATTTTGGGCTCGCTTGCAGAACGGTCAGAGCCAAGTTGCGGTTCGCATGAAAAATGCAACTTATTTGCACCCGCCAAACACTTCCTTGAGTTGTGTTTACATGCACAAAATGGAGCAAATTTTGTTTTTTTTTTGTTAAAGAATGATCAGTACGAGATTTTTAAGATTAAAGATCTAGGTTTTAAGCAATTATTATTATGTTCAACGATCAAACGCAGTTTTAACTGACTTTTAAAGAGTAAGCTTTTCATTGAAAAATCTCAAAAATGATTTTTTTTGAGCTACAGAGGTTATATCCAACTCTTAACTTAGCATCTGCATACGCTCACGTACACAAGATTTAAATTTTCCTCATTTAAAGCCACAGTTCAGCATTTCCATTTTCACACGATTAATCGTATGTTTGTCTAGGCGATGTGATGTTTATTTCCGCAGTTCACGCAACAACAACTGTACGGAGAAAGTTCCATCAGTCTGTCACCGTGGCAGAAGCCATAAAGCCAACCATGAATGCAACTGAGAGAAAAAGGGAAAATTGTCATCATTTCTGTCTGTGATATAGGAGGAGATTTGGATGAAGGAAGCCACGCATTAAATGGCCGCATGTTTGACACGCATCGCAGCGTAATCGAGCTCTGTTTGACGATTAACCGCACACAGTCTCATCGATGGCTTCATTGCGTGGTGAACGATCGGGTATTGTGGTTTTAGTGCATAAAATGTTATTATGGAAATGTGAGAAAATGGTCCCAAAGAAACAACGTTGATATAGCAGATATAATTGTGTATGCTTCATACAATAAGATCACGTGATAAAGATCGAACATTCTAAAACGATCTGATTGGTATTAGATCGAAACCGACGCAGCAGATATTACGCAACTGCACACAAATCTTAAAGTGTTCCTCATTCTGCGTCGAAAAAGACGCTCACACACGACCCGATCACCTTGATCTTTAAAAAGAAAAGCTTGACGGCAGCTCGCGAGTGAAATTTTGCACACCGGTAAACAATTATGGTCTCGCGGTCGGTGTTTGCACCGTTGTTGGCCGTCCTTATGTAACCGGGCTGCACTTTCGATGCTGTTTGCAAGTTGCATCGTCTGCATGCACACGCAATGACAATCCAAGGCATCTAGCAGCCATGTGTGTTTGCTGTTGAGTGCCTTGTTTTCCCTCCATCCTGAGTAAAGCCTATTTCATCTGTTTGCTAAACCCTCGGCACTCGGTTGCTTGATGCGTATGGTGGATTTTGTTTTTTCGCGCAACATCTTGCAGAAATTAAATGGCATGAGTCTCTAAAGCGGCGAAACTTGTTTTTCTTTGCTTATTCCAGTCTTTTTCTTTTTTTTTTTTGTTGAGCCCTTAAGAAATGGAATTGTAAACAAAACATCATACGATCAGGTGTTTGCAGGGAGTGCTTCACATTTACTGCAGGCATACTGTGGAGATGATTACAACCCGATTGAAGGTTAGGTTACGAATGGCGCTCCGATGGTACTCGATCAGATGTCAGGGCAGTAACTTGACAGCGAAATTCCTTTGCCTTTCGTACTCCCTTAAGCGAGCACTGGCGATGCTGTTTTTGGCCGTTTCCACTTCGTAACGTGAAGCGTTTGTAGAATTCCTTCTCAAGCTGACTCATTAGCTGGGTACAGCGATCCGAGCGTATTGACCCTTTCTGTTGGAGATCGATGATAGAAAGTCGTCCACATGCCACGGCACAGGATGTGCCTACTGGCCGAGTGAACTATTTTTCCCGCTCTGCCATCAAACAGTACGTCTTGTGTGTGCGAGTGCATTGCTATCAACTGGGCGACCTTGTACTTGTCCACCAGCGAGCGGCAATGTTGTGGGAAATGCAGTTTTGCCGTTTTTCGTGTTTGTTTTGATTCAGCTTTGCCGACGCCATAGTGGTGGTGCGTAGAAAATGGTGCCGTGTTGTTGGTTGCAGTACTTCTTCCATCAATACCATGCAATTGAAAGCGTTGCTGTGTGACATTCTCGAACGCGTGTGAACGGCACGTGCGGTTTTATGAAGAGTGGAATGGAACAATTATGGGAGCCATTTTTTTCTCTCCCTAGTGTACGATCGTCTATGAAGTTATTAAATAATTCACTCGTAACGGAAAAATCAATACACCATCGTCAGAATGTAGCAGTAGCTTTACTTAATTAGAGTGAAATTTTGATTACCCGAGGCTTGATAAACCGGAGGGCGAGATTATTCGTGAGCTTAAAAATGACATTTGCATATCTATTTTGTACTTTTCTGATGTCCATCAGGTGGATAAAAGAATGTTTTGTTTAAAACCTGCTTTTAATGAATTTTGTTTATTACCCTTTTTTCACAATGAATGTTATAAGTAAAAATGATCTACTATCCGTGGTAATCGATTAAACGGCATGTTGTCGATCCGGAGATGCCCGGATAATCGACGTTCTGCTGTACTTTCTCGTAACTTTCCACTACTAATCATCCCTAATTATATCACCCCACAGTGAGATCTTATAATTAAAATGTTAGTTGAAGTTTCCGCAAGACAAAAGGCACTCAACACAACAGTATAGGAGAAGAGTTGTTTAATCAATGTCTCTCCAGTTGGTTGCATTCAACCATTCGATGTGGTGAACCACCATGGATGAAAAGCCCATGGAAAAGCTTTGCACTGCCGTCATGCACCAACGAATCAACGATTCGTGTGCCTGTTTGACTTTACCAACTTTACCACGGGTAACTACGGGAGACATTCTTTTTATCCAAGGAGACCATCTTCCATTCGTACGGTTAGAAGCGAGATAGTTGACACGTGGTACCAATATGCCGCAAGACGCCTGCGATCTGTACAGACTCGTTATCGATGTCATTTAAATGGAAAAGCAGTCGTCGTTCGACTCGAGTTCGTGTCGTTTCGTTTAAAACCATTGCATAACCACCACAGGAGTGGGCTGCTATGCAACGAGGCGGCATCGTTTGGTTTGTGTTATCTTCTCGACCGCAGATGTTTACTATGCGGAACCGCAATGCAACGTGCATAATGTGGAGTAGAAACCCACCTGCCAAGAAATACATCAGCTTTATAGGATTAGGATTATTTGGTCAAAAACTCTCGAGATGACCTAGACCGCGAAGCATTACATTAAGCACCATAAGGCAATAGCAAACAACAGCACACGAAATGTGTTTGAGCTGCGAACATTTATTCGTTGTCCGTGACAGTGATTTCTCGCCGAAATTGATGTTTCGGACCATCGGAATTTATGCAGAAGCCATCGATGAGATGAGTATCGATTTATCATAATAAAGATGATTTTCTATCAAGGCGACGTTGATGATCATATCAGAAATGATCGTTCCGCTAATAATATGTTTAAGTTAAGATACAATCATCACTTTTGGCAGATTATCATTGTTTTTGAACATTGACCCATTACGATCATTAATCATTAATAGAACTGTGAAAAGTGATCGCACATTCCGTTGCCATTGGTAACGTCGACGTATGCTCCTTGACTGCAGTCAATCGACAGTTGATCGTTATGCAACACTCGAATGGATCGTTTAAAATGCATTCCAAATTCAGCTGATAGATAAAAATGCATCCGACGCATTTGTCAAACGACGCCGTGGCGTGAAACCGAAAACCAGAAACTTATCTCATACGGATTAACATACACATTTCGGTCGATATCTCGGTCGACCAAGCTATAGCTGCGTGTGTTAGCTCTCACGGGCTATGGATGTGTTGAAAGTGTGTGGATTTTGAATGTATAAAAAAAAATTATAACCAAAATATCACTCACCAATGTGTGGTCAATGTATTGCAACAGGTCGGCGAAAAGGTAAACGATGGCGTAACAAATACTTTCACAGTTGAATGTTGTTAGCTTTTGGTATTGGAACAACTTTGAATTGAACAGACAATATAAAAAAGCTCATTGATAAATAATATAATAATAGATAATAGAGAAATCAGTCGTATGAAAATATAAAACAAACCATTGCAATAGAATTAGTTGAAAGGCCCAGTGTTTCCTGATTCCAGGTGATATAAGATCCTCGGATTTTCGATCTTCAGATGGTTAAACTTTGGGAGCTGTGGAATCGGTTTCTAAGATTATGTACGGAAATTGTTAATCGAAGATGTGTTTCTGACAACATTTCCAGTTGGCACAAACGAGAAAAAAATCGCACAATTTATTATTTTAAAATTTGAAACCTGCATTAAAGAACGAGTGAAGATACTGCAAGAAACAGTTCGACTAAGATGACTAAGACTAAGACCTACATAAAATCGCGTGGAAATTGCCATCATGTACCTCAATTACCCAATAAAAAAAGATTTGATGGTAGCAAATATTTTACCACACTTCCACTGGTAATAAGCGATTTACGATTTCTTCGTAATTGAAGGTCTCATTTAAAGACAATAATTTTCTGCCACTTGCCACTTACTTTGCATATTTCTGAGCCATAAATTTTGATCATGTTCGATTTCGAAAAAAAAGGGTACAGCGAGGTACAGCTGTCTGGCAAAGCTGATCAGTTTGATCGCTTAAATTATGCAATAAACACCCAATTCAACAACGGAATACCTTTTACCTGTGGCTGATTTCTGATCTTCGGCCGACACTTTATCCGGATAAAAAAGGTAGGAAATTATAAGCCGCTACTACGGAGATTTCAGGCAGCTTAAACGGGTTTTCTAAAAAATCAAACGGCTGGCGGAATCTTCTGGGCGAGAGAATGGATATAGTGGCGTACAGGGCACACGCCACGATTTGCAGCGTTTCCCTTTCTATGCTTTTGCGCTCAAACACCCATACAAACAAGCACGAACGAACACGAGCGTGGTATAGCATGGAGTGTTGTGTTGTGATGTGTGCTGTGGAACAGGTTTTTCCTTCCCGTGGACAGGATGTTTATGTTCTAGTTTCCCAACCCAACCGTATGATGAAAGCAAAGCTCTAACAGTTTGTCTTGGAGAATGCAAATGGCACACTGTTTATGCCATCACCCTCCCAAAAGCACCTGACAGTCCTGCAGTCTTAAATGTAGATGACACCAGCATGACACTGCAGGAGATGACCTCCACGCGATACGTACAAGAGGCATGGCTCTCAACGGCGTCCTTCGGTATGCTTTCCTCCTGCTTGCTCGCGTGGTTGAGTAAAAATTTGGTCAACATAAACCAAGCACACGGGCGCGATCACATGTGTACGTATGTATTTTCTAGCAGCACCAATGATATTATTCGAATATTTCGAATCATTCGCCACCGGGCGTCCGACGGACGGAGATGTTGCGCAACTGCCCAAACGCAAAACTCCGGACAATGATGTAGCGTGCTCGGCAGGCTCGTGCTCTAAACCATTCCGAACCGGGTCAAAAGCGGCCATACCATCCCGTACCGTGCAGAGTGTTTGTGTGTTATGCGCCAACCAGCAGATGAGGCGTTTCGTTTCGACGTTTTCAGGGCCAACGTGAACGCGTGGCCAAATCGTACGCTGCCCGGCTGAACACCGTCATTAGGCTGCGTTTCTGTGAAGTGGTGCAGTGTGTTGGTGAAATGGTAAACCAATTGTTTTTTTTTTGTACGAAAAGTATTACGTAAAACCGAGAGACAGACTCGAAATTTTGGGGACTTGAAGGAAGAGACTGAAAAATATGATCTTCATCTCTCCCAGCCTCACGTACGGTTGGTGAAGTTGTGGACCTGTATCGATCAAAAAAGATCACTTCAATACGGCCATTAATGTTGGTGATCAAAGCACAGCAATTTAGCAGTGGAGTAAACATTACAGCTCAGTTCTCTGCATGAAGTTTATAGCCGGAAGGCGCGGACATCGTCCGAAGCATAATGTCTCGTATATCGCTTCTCACCATGCAGCAAACTTGAGGCAGGAATTTAATAGTCTAATGCACGGTCCGTTCCACGGGTAGGAGTTCCGCGTTACATTTGATCTAGACTACGCACCCACCCCATCAGTGGGGGCTTTCACTCCGCTCGCTGGCAAAAATAAGCCACAGATGCGCTTAACTAACGGCGCTACCGCTTTTGCTTTGCGATTGACCCTTGCTATGCAACCCCACCACACGCCACGTGTCCGAAGGGGTACCCAACTCCACGCTGCGCTCGAGCGGTCCGTACCGCTGTGGTTCGGTTGTGGTTTTCGGGCCAAAGCGATAGTCATAGACTTGGCGATCGGGTTGAACCGTGCCAACAGTCTACGCTTGGAGCTCGGAACCGGAGCATCGTGTGGAGTGTGTCCGGACGATCGTGTGTGCCGCCGCGTGTACTCGCTCTCTCTCTCGCTCTGCCGTGTTTGTTGTGTCATTAAGGCGATCGTTTGAATTAATAATTGGAAAATTGTTCTCCAGAATTGTGTGGTTTGTGTTTGGTTTTTACTAAAATATCCAGCAGTGGTTCGTTTCATTAGTGTGTTTGTGTGTGTTTATCTCCCAAAAGCGTGTGAAGAGTTTACAACCGAAAATGAAAGGTAAAGCCATCTTCGTCCAAACTTGCCGGACTAGCAACTGGTGGCGGGCAAGAAGCTTTGCACGTGTTCGTTACGATTTAAAAGTCATCACACAGAATCGTTGCCAAAGGAAGTGTCCAAACGGGTCGTTGATGAAGTTCCTCGTGGCGGCAAACCTTCATCACGCCCGCCGTACGCGGGTGAAGGAAGTGCAAAGTTGCGCCGTCATAAATCACCCGGACAAATGGGGGTTTCAGCATCATCATGACCTCTCCATCCGCGAGGTAGCAAAGCGTGCGCGCGCGTCGCGTGAAGTTGCTGAGCAGAAAGCAAAGCAGGAGGGGAAAAAAAATGAACCACCAGCGAAGCACAAAACGTGTTCTTGCGGTTGGCCGAAACGGTTAGAACGGTTGACCGGATGTGAACGTGTTTTTTGCATGCGTGAACGGAGCGGAAAAGTCTGGAAAATTCTGCACTTATCGCGGTGCGCCATTATTTGCACAGTGCCGAACAGTGGTTTGCTGCGTTCCACGCCAGCATGGTGCGTGGAATTGGCCTTCCTTCGAGACAGCCGTTACGAAGCGCGTTGCGTTACAAACTGTGGCCCTGTGTTCCATGCGCGTCGGTTGCGCATACAGAAGACAAAAACAAAAACCGCCCCAAAAGCCAGCATGGAAGCATGCTCCGAATCGCCCCCGAAACAGCTCCAACGCGCGCGTTCACTTTCGTTTCGGTGGGAAAAATTCGTACGCCGTGGAAATCGCCACTTCACCTTGGGCGTCGGAAACATTTCCATTGCCTTCAGGTTCATTTGTTGCTGCGTTCTGTTGGCACGCAGTAGCGGTGCAACATTGCCTTCAAGAAGGTCAATTCTTTTCCATTCCAATGGGCCGTCCGCTAATCCGCTAACCGCTGTTGGGCGAGATTGGTTCCAATGCGATGTTCCAACAGATTAGAGCCATTCCGCGCGCTTCTTACTGCTGTAACCTCAAAAGAATGGGTTAGGAAGGAAGTGTGTACGGTAAAACAACACAATGCCTTACATCCGTTACCGTTTTGGGAAAAACTTACAAAATGCATTACGGAATAAATTGTGGACTCTATCCGGTCGGTATCCGCGATAGTGCCGCGTGAAAGGTACGACTGTTCCGCACGTTAAACTACGCGCTGGTGATACTATTTAAGTGAAACAATTAATTAGTTTTCACCAACTTTTGGTGCCCGTGGTAGTGAAAGTTTCTTTAACAAAACGATTAACATAAAATGATTGTGGATGGTTTTCTTTTTACGTAACTTGACTCGTTTTTTTATAATTTTCTTCATCCGCACCGTACTGTCCATTGGGGGCAGCGTTTATCCGTACAGATAAATAATGATGAATTGCACAAAAAATGCTTGAAGCACTCCGCAAAACTTCGCGTTGCTTAACAATCAATTATACATTCATCGAATTGGAGTTGAAGTACAGTTGGATGTTAATTAATTGGAAGAATTTCAGAAGAAAACACTCAATTGATAATAGAGTTGTTGATGTTTTGATTTATTATGTATAACAGTTAATTTTTTAAATATTTGAATTTTGTTGTAAGCCTCCTACAACGTTTTAATTACTGGGGCATGTTTAAGGTTAAGGAAGGAAAATGGGAAGAGTTACCATATATTTTTATGCTTTCATTTGTTTGAACTATAAATGACAAAATAGCTAATTCTTCGTAAAAATTATGAGCATCTATCACAACTTTTTGTATAGAATATGTTTATTTTAGATGCGTGTGCATTAAACCCTTCTTCTTTGGTCTTATAAGGACATGTCTAATACTTCATAAGATTTTTATCATTTAAATGGCTTTTATGAATTAAGTCATGCGATCACCTAATTTCATGTTAATTCTAAATCGATCAATTGATATAATTAATAATGAACCAGGAAATTGAATTGACAATTAAGCAGCCATTAAGTAACAAAGACCACTACACTATAATGATTACGGAACGTGAAGAGTAGAAAATGCGGCAACTGAGTTTGAAGAATACATTTTAAATCCATTCCAACGTGAGACACTTCCGATGGAACGTTAAGACGCACAAGCGACGAACCTCAACGAAGAGCGAAAGAAATGAATCAAACTTTTTGTTCTTTCCATTCGCAGATCTTGCAAAGAAAACGCCTGTACAATCATGGTATACAGGGAAAACGATCTTCGTTACTGGTGGTTCCGGTTTCATGGGCAAGGTAAAAATGCTCCCTCCATCCGATCCTCGCTAGATGACTAATTTCCGTGCATTAATTTGATCAGGTGCTGCTAGAAAAACTGCTCTACTCCTGCTCGGATCTCGAGCGCATCTACGTCCTGATGCGACCGAAGCGCGGTAAATCGCCTCAAACGCGCATTGACGATTGGTTGAAATTACCGGTAAGTAACAAGACGATACAGCCAGTCTCCTTTTACAAAGCGGAGAACGATCGTTAGATAATGTCGGACGGTTACTTACGGGGGCCAGATGGCAGCCAGATGGGGCAGTGGGATTACGTTGATGGTTTAATTCAACCGGGCCGCCTCTTGACGTCAATGGCGTCTAAGTAATCATGATCAACACTTGGCTACGCATCCCGCTGACTCTGAAGGGCAAAAGGGTAGAGCCGAAAGATCACGGGAATAAAAAAAAAACCAACAACCAATACACTCCATCATGTACTTCATCATCAGCAGGTACGGTACCATCTGTACTGATGTTCATCTCAAAACCGTCCGTACGAAAGCCATCCTGCCATGACGGTTCAATTGCTTCTTGATGAAGAATAATTGGAGCCGTACCCGTTACAAACAAACACACACACACACCAGCTCAATTAAGATCACCTTCAGGATTAACATGTTTGAGAGGATTGTCGAAAAAAAAAAGACATAAAGCATTCATTAACGCAACAACAACCATTATACTGTATTCTTTGGTGCCGCAGGTTTTCAAGCGTATCCGAGAGGAAAAACCGGAAGTGTACCAGAAGCTCGTCCCGATACCGGGCGATGTGACGAGCGATAAGCTCGGTATCAGCCCGGAACACGAACGGTTGCTGGCCGAGACGGTAGAGATTGTGTTTCACTGTGCCGCCACACTGAAGCTAGAGGCGAGACTGAAGGATGCGATCGAAATGAATACGATCGGCACGAAGCGTATCCTCGATCTTTGTCTGCAGATGAAGCGTCTGACGGCGTTGCTACACCTGTCCACCGCGTTCTGTTACTGCGATAAGGTATGGTGGAGAAGACAACCCTAAAAATGAATGTCTCTAATTAATGATAGTTATTGTTTGTGCACCATTAGGAAGTACTCACCGAGAAGGTGCACGACTTCCATCACAATCCGTACGATTTGATGCGTACCGTGGAGTGGATGGATGAAAAGGCGCTAGACATGATCACACCGAACTTGCTGACGCCGCATCCGAACACCTACACCTACTCGAAGCGATTGGCCGAAATGATGGTACGCGATAGCTATTCGAATTTGCGTGTATGCATCGTGCGGCCTAGTATTGGTAAGTGTGCACACTTTACACGGCAGCGTACAATCGTTCCGTTTATCCTGACGATCATTCTCGTTTGTTCCTTGTATTTCTCTAGTGTGCCCAGCAAATGCGGAACCGGTCGAGGGATGGGTGGACAGCTTGAACGGTCCCGTCGGTATAATGGTCGCTGGTGGTAAGGGCATTATCCGATCGATGCTGTGCAATGGCGAATACAACGCGGAAGTCATCCCCGTTGACATAGCCATCAATGGGCTGATCACAATTGCGTACACTTTGGGCCAAATGAAGGAAATGTAAGTGTGGTAGCGTGTAGATCACCCCGTAGTGATGAATCTCATCTAAAACACAAACCGAACCCAACAGGCCGAAGGAAATTCCGGTGTACAACATTACGTGCCGTGAGACGAAGCGAACCACCTGGAAAGAGGTGCTGGATCTGGGCAAAGCGACCGCTTACGAGTATCCGTTCGAGGCCGGTGTCTGGTACCCGGACGGTGACATTACGATGAACAAAACGTACCACACCATCTGCGTCATGCTGTTCCACTGGCTGCCCGCATACTTTATCGACTTTCTTATGTTCTGCTTTGGCCAGAAGCGATTGTAAGTAGTACGATTCTGTTTTTGTTTTTTTTTCTACGGTGAATCTCTTTCCTAATCGTTCGGATTACTTCATTTACCAGCATGTGCCGCATACAGAACATGGTTTCGGAAGGACTTAGTTTACTGCAGTTCTTCACCACCCGACAGTGGGACTTTAAATCGCAACAGTATCAAGCGATTGCGAAACACCTCACACCGGAAGATAACGTTATCTTCACGATGGATGTGGACGCGATCGACACGAAGGACTATCTGCGGCGGATCATTCTCGGTGGCCGTCAGTTCTGCATGAAGGAACCACTGTCGACGCTGCCGAAGGCTCGCATTCAGCTTAAGTTCCTGTACGTGCTGGACAAGGTAGCGAAAGCATTCATGCTCTACCTGATGCTGTGGCTTTTCCTCACGCTGACCGGATTGAAGGCGCCAGTCTATGAAATGCTCGGATGGGCGTAATCATATATATGCCATCAACGCGCTCCTTCACACGAATTGATAATGCTCAGCTGGGAACGGTATAATTTGTTTCACCGGACTACCAATGGTCCTTTCCGTGTGTTTTTGTTTGATATCCTGTTTTCCGACGTTCTTTTGTTTCTGTTTGTGTCAACGCAATTAACGTAATAAAATAAGAAACAAATTGGTATCGAAGCAGTTATTCTTCATTTTTCAGGATCAACGGAAAGTAGNGGGCGTAATCATATATATGCCATCAACGCGCTCCTTCACACGAATTGATAATGCTCAGCTGGGAACGGTATAATTTGTTTCACCGGACTACCAATGGTCCTTTCCGTGTGTTTTTGTTTGATATCCTGTTTTCCGACGTTCTTTTGTTTCTGTTTGTGTCAACGCAATTAACGTAATAAAATAAGAAACAAATTGGTATCGAAGCAGTTATTCTTCATTTTTCAGGATCAACGGAAAGTAGACAAAGTTGATGATTGCTAAGATTGATTCCCTCACTCTAAACACTGTGATCCACTGACTTTTGTCGGTTTAGACTAGGACCTCTTGAGCGTTTAGTTCATCCACAAAAGAAGACTCAGAGGGTTGATGGTCTGGATGTGATCAATTCACCAACATTTGGTGTGGATGTGAACAGTTTCGGACTTTTCCGCAATAGACCCAAACTAGCGAAGCCTGTTAAGTTAAGCAAATAGTTAACAATCATGTTTAGGTTTTGTTGTGTGTGTATGGGCGTGTTTGTATTTAAGCCATTTCGAGGTTCAGTTTTGATTTTATTTTTAGTTGCTTTTTATACAATCTTGGGCAGTAATGGTAATTGGTAAGGTGGAACCAACGCACCAGATAATCACGCACGCAAGAAAACGCAGCTAATGTGAATTTTGAGGTAAACCGAAATCATTCCATGTATGTCGCATTGAGCATGCATAACGATGAGAGTGCCTTAGCTGGTCAGGGAGCACTTAACAAAATAGCGAAAAAGAAAGAAAAACTGCACAGGCTGCAGCAGAAACAAGCGAAATGACCGAAGGCACCGGAAAAAAATGCAGTTAACAGAGAGTACGAGAACGAAGTAGGCGCATCATGATGCAAGAGTAGTGTAAGAATTTAAAACGATATACTGAGCGGTCCGGCACTTTGTCCCCTAGCTCGCATCGTTGTTCAGTGAGTTGTACCGGTTACCGATACTGATCTGGCTAGAGGAGGACTGTTCGACCGTTTTCGCTCGCACACCGTGCTTCACCTCCTCGAACGTAGGATCTGGTTTCGGTTGTTTCGGCGCTTCGGCCGGTTTTTCCTGACCTAGTGTGGGAAAGTACTCCTCGCTCTGCAGATCCGGCGCTATGCCTTTCTTCTGTTTTTGTTTTGCCAGCTAAAAATACAAAGATACGACCGTAAGCCATCACAGTAGGCAGTATTATGCGACGGTAGGACCAAGAACAGTCCGTAACCGTGGTGAGCGCATTTTACTTACGTGATTTTTCATAGCTGGAGTGATATAAATATTGCTTGTGGTTGCGGGCTCGGGTGCAGCAACTTTTTCTTTGGCCGCTGCATTTGCATCTCCCTTGTTCCAGGGTTTGTTAGGATCGCGCTCCTCCCCTTCCCTGCCATCGGCATCATAGTTCGAATCATTCATATCGCCAGCGTTCTCCGAATCGTGCTGGTTCCCCTCATCATCTATTGTTAGCTGTGCCAGTTTGAGTCCAGTATAATCTTTCTTAGTCTCCTCGACCACCCTCCATTCGTCTTCCGGCTGAAAGCAAAGAATGGAAGCATGAGAACGATTGGATCCCGTGTGTGTAGAGAGGCCTACTACGATCAAGAGTACAACTTTTCCGATCATTCCTACG
>STHB01000004.1:28380014-28400742 GCA_018908115.1 Anopheles rivulorum
CACCCCACTCGTGGAAAATTTAAGGAAATGGATCAACTATTTTTGCATCAACTAAGCGTTTTTTTCTTTTTGTTTCGGCGTTTGCTTTTTGCTTTTGAAGTTCATGTTGAATGCAAACACCAGTGCTGGTGGAACGATGGTTGGGTATAATGCACAACCCGAATGGGAGCTAAACGGTAGGTTAGGTCGGTTTACGTACACAAAAAATTAAAACTCACGAAATAATAAAACACCTGTTGATAATTGAAAAGTTCCAGTACACACAATAGTATGTGCTTAAAACAACCAAAAGGCCTAATATTTCTGAGAAGCTTGTAAACAGTTTGTTTTTATCTTTTACATTATCTTTTGTTTTCAATATATTACAATTAACCATTTCCATTCACTGAATATTCTATTGTTCAATTTTAATCTCATTATTTATTAGAATAATAAGCGATTGAGCATGATTTCTTAATATTATCATTCACTTACTCTCTTCTAAAAGCTTTTCAATCTGATCTTCTGGTAAAAGTACTTTAACCGTTTATGACCTATAGAGGCTACTGCCATTGATTGACAGCATAATTATGCTTCAAATTCCTCAGCCAAATGATTTAAAATAGATGCATAAATTAAAACGCTTGTTACCGAACAGACCGATGTTAATCGTTTACGTGTAACATTTACTATGATTTCGAAATAGAAAAAAAGAAAGTTTGAAGACAAACTGAAGAAGATTGAATTAACGTCCCTAAGTAGCACGAATGAATGTGCTGTTGAAATACAAAAGAAAGGTGTGTGGGTTTTGTTTTTTTGGGACTTTGAAAACGCTATTGCTAAAGCATTGCAACGAATTAATTAGGTTACGGCTGCAAGTACGCACGGTTAATTGCAAACCCTTCGATCGCACCATATTTATGCATATTTGGCAATCCATAATGCACATTAGGCAAATAAAGCAATGGTTATCTAAACACACAGACACAGAATGGCCGCGGTTGTAACGATTATGGAACTAATGGTTACCTTCAACTTTTACCGACCACCAACGGTAGCTCAAATATGCCGGGACCTTAGGTGCAACACTGGCAGCAAGGAATAATTAAGTTGTGCGGCATTATTTCGCAACCACGCAACGGCTGCCCCGTTGTGCTCTGATTAGGACGATATGGGTAGTTGTGGTTGTTTTTTGGGGGAAGGCCCGTTTTTTTCATGGTCCAATCTAAAGATACACACTAAAGAAGTCATAAATTCGACGGTGTGCAAAATGTATTGGCGATTGTGTATTAGCTTTAGCATGCACGATACATAAATTGATCGTTTTGTATTGTGTCTTCATTTGTGTACAACAAATATATGATGCACACTGGAACACGTTAGCTTTAATGAAACATCCTTTTCGTTCGTTAAGGAGGCATAAGCGTACAAACGCTTTAATTGGCGCATATAATCCGCGAGATGCTAATGCTGGTCTACAAACCACGATTTGTCAGATCGTCTGCGCCATTAATGCTTTCTCGTTGTTGCATAACACTGGACAATCAGCAACTTGCCATAGTGCGTGAATTTCCTGGACAATAAATAAAATATTTTATTGCTAATTGCATGTTTCACCATTCTAATAAAAGCCGCTTAACTTCCGCGCACACGCGCACGTTCCACCAAAGGGCTAAACGTAACGATTTAACCATTCGCCCGAAGGTTCCGTATTCAAATTTACATGATGAACATAATTTCTCACACACTTGGCCTGCGCCACTGATAGTTGGGCGCACTGAATGCTTCCCAAAGTCGGAAGGAAACCAATGCCAATTGTTTTTTTTTTTTGCCCAGTGTTAACGGCTATGTAATGATGATCTGCACCACACCGTGCAAGCTATAAAACGTGCAAAGATTAGCGCACTGCGCACAGCCCCCTTTTAGTGCGTAAAGGTTGATCAAAGCGGAAGTTGTCGGTGTGCATGAGTACGGGTGGGTGGTACGGGTGCGAGCCTGCCAAAGGTACAATGCACGAGCAGCACGTGCGAACATTAGGCGCATTTAGGCGCATTATTTGCTAACCACACAAGAGCTAATGAGCTTGTTTGCTCGTTAAAGTTGAAACTGAAGAAACCACCGAGCTCTTCTCAACCGCGAGACGACTGTCAAACGCGAGGGAATTTAATGTTGATCGCACGCATACAAACGTCGGCTCCGAGTGCTAGAGCGTTGGCGGTTAGGGTACAGCACGGGAGAGATAGCCATCCAGCATCTGCTTAGATATCTCACGAGCGCACGTGAGACGGCACACACAAATCGGATGAGACAGATACGTGTCCGCAGCACGGGTGAGCTGCTAGCCCGTGGGACTAGTGAAAGTAGTCAATCCACTTTGGTTTTCGGTTCCCTTCCCTAAAAAGGGGGAGGAGGGGGGGGGTTGAAGAGAAAAAAGCACACACACACACACAAACACAGTGACGCAGCAGCGGGTGTAGTAAAGCTCTAGTGTGTACCACCCGGTGGACGATCATCATCAAACGCTGTTGGCTCTATTGCGAGGTAGCGCGTCTTCACTGCTAAACCCTAACCTCAACCATAGACACCCGCGGTAAGATTCGGTGTGAAGTTTATCAACCACGGTGACGATATTAGAATGTACATGTAACAACATTCTGGCGAACCGTTTTATCTCGAGCACGTTTAACCGGAAGCTACTTACACTCCTTTTTATCATTCGAACTCTTCCCAAAAGTCAACGGGTAGGCTGTCACAATGTCACGAGTCTGGTTGCTACTGTGTCTGATGATCATGCTGACACAGCGCCCTGTACATGGGTACGATCCAACCGATAAGGAGATTGCCAACATCGTCCCACCCAAGGGAACGTTCGACGCGTTCTACCCACGAGAGATGTACGGCGTCAAGAATGGCAATGCACGTCCGGCCCACGCGCACGGCAGTTTCTATGCGCACCGTAATCCGGCCCTGGTTGAGGTGCGCAATGCAGCCGCGTACGGATTCCGGTTCGATGGTAAACGTCGCTTTAATTTCGATTAGAACCATTGTGCCTTTGTTCCCTTTGTTCGGATGTGTAATGTCGTGTTTTTTCCCCTTTCAATAAAACCATAACAGCAAAGCAATACATACGGGCTCTACCTGGCTAGCATCATTTGGTCCGAAGTTGAACGCATTTCTGGAATGCTAATGACGTGCTCTTTCTCTTGCTTCGAAGCGAACGTATCAATCGGGACCACCACGTATCGGACGGGTCGCATCTTCGTTGTGGAAATGCCTTTGCCGTGGGCCATCTCCATTGACAGATATCCGTCAACGATCGATGATTGATGAGGAAGTTCGCCTCCGTTCAATTAATGTCTTCTAGACGTCTGGACGTTTGGCTTAACAAACCGTAAATCGATTACCTGGAAGGATGATTAATTCCAGCAGACGATCCTCTGGTCTGGTCGAAGTTGGAGAACGATTAGAAGTGGGCCAATGGGTTTTCAAAAGAAAAAAAGGTCACAGATTTGGGCCAAGAATGAGGTTCGCCTCATTCGTCCAGTGGATCATCAGATTCACTTTCTGACCCGTCGATCGAATGATTGATTTACGAGCAACACTTGATTACGCTAGCGTGCTAGAACTAGAGCGTAAAGGAGCGTTAGATAATGAGATCCCTGTGTTAGTTTGGTGGCTCTAATTAGATTGGTAACATAACCAGAAAGGAAAGCAGTGCAACACACGGCTACAAGTTAATTGATTTATTTGTGTCCTCTTCTATCAATTAATCAATCGGCTAGGATGTATCGGGCTTGTTAAATACAGTGCATCATTATAAATAGTTTGATAGCAAACTCTAGAAAACTCTACCTATGTGTGTGTGTGTGTGTGTAAAAAGGTAACTTCTTGAAGTAACTTCTTGTCTAACACCAGTGCAGTTTCAACGTGAAACAAACATGCAGTAATAAATAGCACAACAGAACATTGAATCCACATGGCCGGAGCATTGACGATCGCGCGAGTCTTGCAGAATTTGGTCGCCCTTACCTATGGTGAGCGAGTCACATCACTCTCTCATATACAGAGAGACACACACATAGACACACACACCACACCCAGGGGCTGGCAAGAACAGGCCGATGCTACGCCTCACTTTTCACTTTCACCGCTCGGCACGACCACTTCCGCGTCGGTTGTGGTCGTTTCATCTAACCGCTTGTCAGCGACTTCGCCGTGACTCTGCACATTGACCGCGATCGGGCACATGCAGGGCACGAACTGAACCTGGGGCGTGTGCGGCGCATTCGACGGTAGGCTGGAAAGGTACTGCACCTGATCCATGGTGAAGTACGGATACTTGCTCGGATGCTGCTGGCCGTAAAATCCAGCCGACGGCGGAACGACTCCCTGGCTGACGCTCGGTACTTCACTCGGTGGCGATGTTACGGACGGTGACGATGGTGTGTGTACTACCTGCTGCTGTTGTTGCTGATGTTGTTGCTGTTGTTGCTGTTGATGCTGCTGCTGCTGCTGCTGGACTTGTTGTAAATGTTGCTGGTGCTGTTGGTGTTGCTGTTCCTGCTGCTGCTGGTACGCCGGTACCGAACCACCGACGGAGACGGAATTTGGATGTCCTGCGACGGAATTGCCACTACCGGATTGGCCCACACCTCCAAAGGCGTTGCTAAAAAAGCTGCTGAATGGACTACTGCTGGTTTGCTGCTGAACCGGCGGCACAGGCTGGCTGGCGGACTGTACTGGTGCGATCTGTTTGGCCATCGGTATGATCGAAGCTGGACTTGCCTGGATGAACTTGTAAGGTGACGGAGGTGCAAGCAGTGAGTGCGCCGGAAATGCCACCGGTTGGTAGGTAAAGGCCCGGACATACTGCACCTGTTTGCTGGCCACCGGTGGATCACTGGCAAAAGACGTACAGAGACGGTCAGTAGTTACGGCGAACTTTGCGCATCAGCCAAGCGGACAAAAGCCCTTGGAGTACATACCTAGTCTGAGGGGTTGACCACCAGAATGCTCGTACGGAGGCGCTGGACAGTAATAGCACAAACTGCAACGGTTTAATAATAGAACACTGTGATTAACGCCACGATAAACGATAAAATTCCAACAACACAAATTAGCTCTTCCAAAGTCACTACAGTACAGTAGCACATCACCAGGCCTGAGACTGAGATGCCTTATTTCCCATCACTGTCCGTACAAGAAAAGAGATCTTCACCCGCTTACCAATAACTTTAATGGCTGCATCATTCTAGTGGCACTTGGAACAAACTCTTGGAACGCTTTCACCTGTCACACAACGACCAATCGATGCAATGGCACTTTGGTACAAGTAAAACCTAATGACAAAACACCAACCAACACAAACTGCACAAGATCACACCGAATTCGGCAGCACAATTCTTCCCAGAACAAACTCCCTTTTTCACTGGTCTGAACACACTAGCGCTTTGCCTAGTAGAACTGTTTAGGAACTTCTCGTGCTCCCGAATACCTCCAGACGCGTAATGACCAAGAATGCACCATTTGTCGAGATATTTATAATGCTCGCCCCTACACCGCAATTAGGGTGTGCGTCTCCGGTTCTGGCGTGTTTTATCACATCCCTCCGCATCTCCACGCCACGCCGGTTAAAGAGATTTTTAATTCTGAAAGATGCGGCAAATGGAAGGTATCGGAACGACACACGAACACTCGTTTCCAGTTTGACCTTCCTTGTGTTTCACTTTCTTACCCTATTCCTGTAGGGTAGGGCGCCCTTTCTCTGGTGGGACTGGCTGGCTTTCGATTCCATTCCCGAACCCATTTCCAGCCCTGCTCCATTCTATTGATTAGGGAGAGAAGAATTGGACAAAGTGACCAAAAGTTCTCTCGACGCTGTTCCTCGTTCCCAAAGTAGCGGACGCGTAAGCATCTTCCACGCTAGTAGCTTGTTTAAACATAGGGCCGATGAGAATGAGAACTCCTTGGCTTTTGTGTGCTCTTGGTTTTCCGTTTCCATCAAGCCGGTCTAATGGACCGATCGTTTGGCTGTTGTGTAAGCCTTTCCGCTTTCTACATCACACTCACCTTCGCTACACGTGCATTGTAGTACAGGCACAAAAAAAACGTTGATACGCCTATGATAGGCTAATTTGTCAATCGGCGTAACGATGGTGGTCCCAAGCAGAAGGGTTTTACCTGCCAGCTCTCCAGTTCGTTGCGCTATTCGATCGTTATCTGCAGTACCGTGATTGAAAATCGATCATTCAGCAACATCACACACGGGCGAAGGAAATCCGGCACTCTTACTTATTGTGTCTGAGATGTGCCAGGTCTTCGGCACGTTTGTTGCCGTTCCGTGCCGGGATGGGACGTCTGTTCTCTTCTTAAAGCCCATTGAAGATGGGTTGATAGGTGGCATGAACTTTGGGGAAAAAACTATCATCGGCGCAGTTAATCGCCTGTCTTACCATCGACCGCGATCTTGTTCCAGTGGATCACCGCGGGGGACATCACGATAGCTTGATCGCAATAGGCTGCCGATGATTCGATGGTTTGTTTCTGTTTTAATGACAGTTCTGGTAACCTTCGGGAACACATTCTAACTAGCCGCTAATAAACCCAAACTACCAACAAAAATGATTCGGGGCGGCATGGATATGCCTAATCAATGGCAGCGAATATCCGTAAAAGCCCACCATATGATGAACGAAATCACTTTCCCTCCGGGATGTTTTCTTTTCATCTTCCTCCTCCTTCTGAACCACACTCCGGCGGAAGTTTTGCGGATCCAATGCCCTCTCCAATGTTTGTGAAGTTAAACCTTTTAAGGGTTGCGCGATGTTCACCAACAGTGAGGTAGGACAGTGCTTTCTGGTTATACGCCCTCATTTCTTCCCTTTTTTGTGGAGGACGTGGCGATCAAAGCAGATTTCATTCGTAACGTATAGAGTTGTGAGTCGACCCCAATCGGTAGAAAAGTGATTTGATTTGATCCATTAATTATACACTGGGGAAGGACAATCCGGGTGAGTGTTTTAGAATGCGTCCTTGTTTCACTTTCGGTGTGGTCGGAATTTCTTCGATGAAGAGGATAAAGAGAAAGAGCTAAAAACAATCAACAGAATTGATCCATCGTGCATCGTGCTGTGAGAAATTGATTTGATGAGCAAACTGCTGGTGCTGGTAAACTAAGTAAGTCATCGTCGGCACGATCGACGCTATAATGGCAATCTGAGATAAAGTTGTTTTCCCGAGCTAGATGGAGAAAGTAAACGATGGTGATTCGAGAGCAACAACACACAATATAAAACAAATAAACAGTCTAGTTAAACTCCCATCATTGGGTGGTCAGTAGTAATTAGCTTCTGGGGCTTCTGGCTCCCAATTGGTAAGCTGGCTCCATTTGTTGATTTCCTTTAATCCGTGGTTAATGGATAGGGTAAGATCGATAACGAGAGTGATGGTCGGATTTGAATTCATGCATAAATGGTTCTGCTCTGCATAAGGAGAGTTCTGCCATGAAATTTGTAAGTCATTTATCCGGCGCTTGGAGTCTTGGTGTTTACTGATCTTATTATGTGTAATATCTTAAAATTTTATTCAAAATTCACTGAACACTACAAAACAATAAAAATAAATAAAATCTGTAAGCATCTCCATAATATGAAATTCGCTTCTGTTTTCAGCTGTGTGAAACTTATTGAAAGTGATAATGATGACAACTTAGAACAGATATAATCGTACAAAACTAAGCTCTAAATCTATTTAAGTCTATTTTTGAGCTTATTAGTATGATTACTTTCATGAGCATACCGGTTCACTGTCACAATGCACACGTACATAATTTGCTTTAGGTGTCTCTCAAGTGTACTTGAATGTTCCCAAGCGCTGAATCTTCGGACGACAGTACTCTTCGCTCTTGAAAATACTTAGCAAATGAAAGTGAGTGAAGCTACTACTGCACTCACGTGTCAAGTGGCAGCCAATCAACTCGTGTCACTCACCGCGAGTGCTTAATGACAGCTGTGTGACAAGTGTTTACATTCGGAGGCATGCGTTCTGTAACGCATTCCGAGACCAAACACAACACAACCAATACGGTTTAGAAAGTGAAAGATGAGAACGGGTTAACATTCGACGAAAGAACACTCCACAACGCCCGATTCGGAAAGTGAAAAATAATCAGTCAAGCTTAGTTTAGAGAAATACCGTCGGATATGTTCCGTTCCAGTGGGTCGCACTTAGATGTCACACTGGCTGGCGGCTCCGGAGTTAGAATCTTATCCGTTCCATAGTCATTTAATACTACGGCACAGCACAACGCCTCAATGTTATCCCGAATGAGGAAGAAGAAGCTTCAATGGAGGAGCTGGATGACGTCCAGGAATCCATATAAGGAGAAACAAAAATGTAACCGAGCGAGATTCCGCCGGGGCGCAGAGACACATTGGGATGCAAAAGGGAAAACATCGAAGGAAACTCGTCGGAGAAGATGGGTGCATATGTTCCAAAACCCAAGTGTACATGAGACGGGGATTGGTTGGGAATGTGAAAGGGAAGGAGATTAAGATATTATCTGTCCGAACTTTTAAATGTGGGTCTGTAACATTTCTTCGTTTGTGCCGATGCGCCGCTATGGGAAAGGTTTCCTCCTGCAGCTTGTTCACCTGGTCATGAATCGAGACCTTTTTTTCCTTTCGTGCTTATGTTCTCTCTTGATCATTCGATCTCTCTTTTACACTAGCGCGCTCGCCTCGTGGCTTTGTTTTTCACGGGAAAGGACCGCCCCAAGGATTGAAGGGATTAGAATACGTGCGTCTGAAATGATCTGTTAGACATTTCCACTGACAGCGTAACCGGTCAAGCTTGTTATTACTTTCGATCGAACTTGCCCTCAATCACCGGTGGTCACCGGCGACCATGAGCCGGCCGCATCGGGTCACTGACCCGGCCAACTCGGCGGGAGGTTCATTGAAAATAAAGGCAAAGGATAATCACACACAAGCGTTCCGAATGCATTTCGGATGCAACGGCCAAAGGTAGAATTATTTATTTTAAATATTTCTGTATTTAATCAAGATTGGCTTACATTAATTGCTGACACATTGACTAATATCTGTAATAGGGAACAGAATAAGGAAGTTTCATCCTTTTTTTCCTGCACAAACTTCCCAATCCCCAATCCGAACGGTTGTGACGGCACTGGAATGCATTCCGGCCGTCACAACACAATCGCTTTCTCTTTCGAATTTTCGGTCTGTATGGCACGGGTTAGACTTGTGGTTCCGATTAAAGCAAGAAATACTCTCATCTAAACAATTTCAACCGATGTTTAGTTGGTGCCGTTTTGTTTTTGCCTTTCGCCGAATGCAATAATGCATGCAAAAGAGATTAATTAAACTGATCTACACCTGAGCCGATCATCGAATGGTTATGGTGCTATTGTTACTACCACCGAACGATGGCTTTCCTTCCGTTCTTAACACCTATTCGACTGTGTCGTCATAGATTTAAAGGCTAAATGAACCTCACCGCCGGTGTTTCGTAACGTGTTTCGATCTTTCGGTCCATTGGGCACTGTTACCATTACCGCACGACGTGACGCACCGTTTCGGGGTGCTATAAACATTTCCCCCGTTGTAAATGCACCATAATCGTAGAATTTAAGTGTTATGGGCGGTAGCATTTCAAAAGGAGAAGGCGCGTGAGGCTTTATAGACCGGCGTAGCCAGTAATGCCAGTGGTCGTGGAATCGAACGAAAGGATACTAACTCATTCTAAATCTATTTTCTTGCTGTGAGAAAGCTGCTCGGTCCTGTTTGGCATTTAGGCGGCTCAATTTTAATACTCCGAGGTAGCCAAACAGGTTGTGGGGTTCTTTTTTCCAGCTTCTTTTGAAATGTAAATAAGAAAACCAGTGAAGCGATGCTGTATTGCTCCACACCATTATGTAATGTTGTAAAACTGATTCGAAGTTGTAATAATCCGTTCCAGTTACACCTTTACAGCATGGTAATTCTATCGTAAATGAATAAGCCTTTGGTAAGTAGGACAACTTGCGGTGGGCTTTAGATCACTATATAAACCACTAATTATGTGAATTGGTAAATTGTAAACCTTTTTACCGTTTCGTCGAGAATTTCCGTTATGAGTCGGAGAATTCCTGGCGTTCTCGTGTGAACAACAAAAATATAGTTGTTCTACATTCAAGACTTTCGTAGACAGAAATGGATAACTCATGTCACAAGTACCTGAATATTGGAATAAACAGAACATTTAAAACAAACACGGAGATGTCTCTGTTCCCCTTCAATAAACCCACTAACGCTTCACATATGTTTAAAGCTTCCTACAGTTATTCTACACAATTTTATCACACCAATAATAATGAACAAAGGCTTCTCTCTACCGTGCATTGGACATGTTGTGATTCACACTCTTTAACCCTTGTCTGTGACCGATCTTTCGACATTAAACAAAACCTCTCAAGGAATGTCACCTCCCGCCGTAATAATGCTTGTGTGAGTGAGATTATGCAACTGGAATGTCACGTGTGCCCAGCTCCAAATGTGTCACATCGAGCGAAAGCGGAAACATCTGGCAGACGATGGAACGGAATGAGCGTTCCGAACACTGTCACACGATTGTTTCCGTTGCAGTTCGTTCGATGTCTGGACGATCTGATGACCAGGAGAGGCTGAACGTTGGCAGGAAGGTCACTTTTTCTACACCTTTTCTGATATTTAATATGCGGGAAGGCTGTTGGCGAAAAAACAAGAGAACTGGCCCTCCCCATGCCAGTGGAGAGCTATCGATTGCAGCTGAACAAAGCGCATTGAAACGCCGTCCATTTGGTTCGGTATGCTTAGGAGTCTGGTATGTGTAAGGGTTTGCAATCATTGTATTTAAAGCACATCCTGTGTCACCGACAGCATCAGTGTCGTCAGTGAGCTCTTACCCAAAAGACAGAGGATCTCTGTTGAATAATTACTACTTACAAACGATCACTCGACAACAAATTTTCTTAGCATGAATCTCCAACAAATTGTTTTAAGTTTGGGCGTGTTTACAACACTGTTGCGTGATCGGTGCTATGCCGATGATGACACAGAACAGTGAGTCACCATTGCTTGCCATCTCAGCTACGGTCTAACAATCGTCTCTTTCCCATAGTGTTCACATCAAGCTACACGTTCCCGAAATTATCAACCGGCATGTCCACGTGAAGACGAAGTACATGCACGTGTACCATCCGAAAAAGATCGTCCAGGAGATGCCTCCAACGTTTGTCGACCAGCAACCGATAGCAATGGATCACGGCATGTGGATGCCATCCGGTGCCATACCCTCGCCCATGGTTTCATCCCCCACCTCGGCCATCTCGTCGGCCTCGTCCTCAGCAATGGCAGCAGCAGCGGCCGCTTCCCTTTCTTCGATGGTACAGGATAAACTGTCGACGCAGCTAGCACAAGAGCTGATGATGCGCTACCGCAATCTGGATGCGCCCTCAGTTGGAGGAATGAGCGATCTACGTGACAGTGCCGATGCTTCGGATTATCTTCGGGATTACTACCGCCAGCAGCGGAAGCTGTCCGATCAGCTAATGCTACAGGAGGCGATGCAGCTACCCAACTTTGCACAAACAAAGTATCTGTCCAGTATGGGATACAATTGGGACAAATCGTTTGGCGTCAAGTCGAGTGATGCTGAGTCCACGAATCTACTACCGAAGAAGTCCAAGAAGAAGAAGGCTTACGGCCACCTGTAGCCGTTCTACTGAGCATTGTTACTTGTTATACTGAAATGTTGTTAAAGCTTATTGTTGTTTTACGTTGTTTGTCATGTTGATGGAAGGAGAAATATTTAAATAAAATAATGGATATTTTATAAGGCAATCAGATTACAGTTTTTTTTATTTAAATATTTTGAATGATATTTAAATATTTCTAAAGGGAATATCTTATATTCGTAAGTGAAGCTAGAAAGAGAAATGTCCAACAGGACGATCTTTTAGATGTACTTGATGATTATAAATAAGCTGTATTTCATTTCTATAACATATTCGACTATATTGATATTTGTTGTTTATGCTTTAAACGGATCGAGACTAAATAAAATACAAAAAATAAAAACAGAAATTAAATTGAAAGTCTTTCTTAATTTTTAAAATTTTAAAATCGTGTAAAGCTAATGCTAAATTTATATGAAATTTTCTTATAATTTCGAAATTTCCCAACTATATTAACTTTCCCTAATTTGGTTTTGACATATTTATCTTATTTATTTATTTTATTTAATATATTTAGCACAAAAAAAACCTTACTCTGTTATTGAGATTAAAAATTTGCTCATCTTAGAAAAAGTTCAATTGATTATACATTAATTAAATACAATCCATTTTAATCATATGTTGCTGTGGACTTGCAAAGCTACACTAAACGGTTTAAACATTTAGCCACAGCTGATCAGCTATAGTGTACGGTTCGGTGCATCCATTTACTTCATCAGTTGATTGTCACGTGCAAGCTCTTATGCAATTTCGACTGCCACTGTACCCGGATTGTCCGCCCGAGCGTGGCCAACATTGCCCACAGCTTATGCTGTACGATCGCACAGTGTCACGGTGAAGCAGCAACGGTACCACCGAGCGAATGTCAATGACTGTGACCGGCTGTCATGGGCTGGTGATTTTTCCATGTCTACCAACACTTTTGATTCGCCCTGGAAGGTCACGAACGTTGTCACCGATCGTTACTATCCTAATCTCTCTTCCTTCGGTTAAGAAAGTTTGCCATTGTCCGAAATTCAATTCCGATTTGTCTTCTGAAAATGTATCCTCAGATAAATGTCTTAAATTTCTTGCCAAGTGTTTGCACTAGGTATCGCAGGTGAGTATAAATGCTGATACTCAACCCAAGATGCAGTCAAACCCATTCGATTAGTCGTCAACATCAGGACACCACTGTCAAAGTGTGCTCAACGCCTAGTCTCCAAGAGTATCAAGATGAAACAATTGTTGGTAAGCAATGCAATAAGAATAAGCTTCAAATATTAGCAACCATTCTTACAACCTGCTTTTTCTTCTACTTAGACGATTTTTCTAGTATTACTAGTCGTTCTATGCAATATGTTGGTCAGCGTGGAGTCAGCAATTAGTGGCGATCGATTGGTGTTCCACGTTCCAATAAATTATAAAAACGTCCACATGACCAAGACGCGTGTTAAACCGATCCATCATCGAACGTACCAGAAGACGGACTATAAAGTGTTGGGCTACAGCATGGACAAACACGCCCACCATGGAGCGATGGAGCACATGTCTCCGATGGAGTACCTCGCAAAGATGCAAATTCTAAGGTTAGAGAGCAAACTCCATTTTCAACTAAATTTGGATGTGTTATTCTTTATTCTACGAATTATATTATCTTTCCTTTACAGGGGATGACTTTTGAAGAACACGTACATTTACCGGATCAGTAGTGTTGGGAATGAAGAATTCCCGCTCAGCAGCATTTTAAGTGAAATTCCGTGAATTCAACCACAATCAGTATCGTTATCCTACTCTAAACATCTATATGGATTAGTAAAATTGTACGCGAGTATGCAGAAGGAAAAGGAAATGATGCCAATTTACTTTCTCTGAGTGTGTTGTTGTGACACAAACTCTTCGAGAATTGAACGCGAGTCTGTCGATCCGTCCGTCAGCAGTCAGGGAACCTTGTCCTTTCCGCACGGCCACCGAACTGGTACGTTCGAGTAGAAGTTAAATTCCCCTTTTATTCTTGTTCCTAGCAATACGGTTTTACTATTCTTTATTGTTTTATGAAGTGTTTGTTTGTTTTAATTTCTTGCTATGTTTTTGTATGTGTAAATCAACGATGTAAACTATAATACATTAAGATAATAAATTTAATGTCTTTGTTTTATTCAATTTTCTGTTTGATTCCACTCATTAAATCTTAATCAATTTCAACGCTGTGCTATTGTGGGAAAACCACACTGTTAAAAACTGAACTAAAAAAAACTGAATGGAAAACCACTGGGAAAATCACACTGTTAAGGACGTTCACGGCCATAGGTGACTGTACTGGAAGGTGTCAAAACACTTGAAACACAAACCAACGTACATATTTCCGGTGGAGCACCGGAAATTAATCGAAGTCCGGCATGCGTGCCGCACACACGCGCATCCGTTCCAGAAAGCACCACAACAACCTGCACGGGCTCATTCACCTTCCACGATCGATCGAACGAGCGTGCCAGCGTGCGTGCGTGCGTGCGTGTGCTGTTGGAAAATCGTTACTAAACGATTATGTTATTTTGTTTTCATACGATGTACGCTTATCCCCATGTCCGCTTTTACACAATTACTCCAAACGTTTGGCTCTACCCTGCCCGTTCAATCGGTGGGTTTCGTTTTTCACTATCAAACCAATCACTCACACAATTGTCACCACGCGTGTGTGTGGGTGTGCTGTACCTAGGTTAAGCAGACATTCTGCAGACTTCCTACGTGTCCTGCGAAGCGTGGAAGTGCATACGGTTGTTTTCGGCACCGATGCGCTTCCCGTCTACTTACTTTTCTTCCACTGCACTTACGCACACTTACAAGCAAAGCCGATGTCCGATTGGATGCACTTTTCTACGGATGGCTATACAACCCCAACACGGTGTGGACCACACGGTGTTGCAAGTCGTTTGTCGGTGCTACCTTTCGCTCTCACTAATGCGAAATGGAAGTTTTCCGCACGACATTGAAGCAACATGCAACGTATAGACGAGAAGCAGAAGAAACAATAAATGCTCAACTAACAAAAAAAAAACACGCGAAACGAAAACGAGAGTTTCCGAGAAAACGAACGAAAGAAAAAAAGCGAAAGGAGTTTAGACTTTCTTGTCTTTGCACTTATCGTGCGTATCGATCAGATCCTATTGTTGCATTGCTAAGGGGTTCCCCACAATGAAATAGAAGAAGTAACAAATGCTATACAAATTATATTAAATTAAAAAAATATATTAAAAGACGACAATAAATTGTGTTTTAAGGAAGGATAAATTATGGTATTTTTATCTCTTATTTGATAGTTCAAATACTGCTTAAATTCATGATTACATTTCGAACTCTTATCTTTAGTATCTCATTTAGAACTCACAATTAGTACTCCACACTCCACAAAGGCTTCATGAGCAACTGTTAGCCAAATGAGCATCAATCAATCGTCGGCAATTTGTTGCCCCTTTGCTTAAACCACTCTTGGCGGACACTTCACACGCCAACGCCCGACGTTTAGTGGCTTGCAAGTGAATTTGCCACCCCCTCCATCCTTTCCAATTGGAAGGGAAATTCACCCCCTTAAACACGAACCATCATTTCCTTTCATTGCGTCTGCGTCTGTTTCCTTCCGTTTTGTGCCGTATCCGCACTAGTTACGAGCAGGTGCAATGCAGGTGTGAATTCTTCCTAAATACGTCACACCCGGCCATTAAACCGTGAAATGGGGTGGGAGGAAGGCCTCCCCATACCGTACGGAGTACGAATAGGGATCGCCGTTTGGTGAGGATCGAAACTAGCCGACAATTAGCTAAGTTATAAAAACACTACGCGTTCGGTGCTTCCGAAGCAATCGCGTCTAGTCCAGTGAGCACGCGCGTCTAGTCCGGGGAGCACGTTTACTTACTTTTGCACCGTACAGTGCTGAGGTTTCGTTGGTTGCCGTACCGCGAAGGTGTTTCTTTGATTGGTGCTTTAAGATTAAGTGTGTCCCAAAATGATGATACCCATCCGGAGGCCGGCCAGCTCCCGGAGAACTGTAAGTGTTCAATCCGAGTTGAAGTGCAATGCGATGTTGAAAGATTAATCTCGTTTCTTTTGCTGTGATTACAGTGCAGCATTCATATATTGTTGCTGATGGTTCTTCTGCTGTCAGGCGTGCTTGCTAGCGGAAGTCGTGTAAGGTAAGAATAGTAGGAGTCTCTGCACAAATTCGAACATGTTGGCCGTATCCGTTCCGTCCATTAAACTTTCGTTGGTTTGGTTGTGTTCCGAAACATTAGATCCAGAAAGCATAGAACATCCCGCGGTACTACGGCGACTGGACGTTGGCAATCGCGAGCGTCCACCGATGGTACATCCAACACAATCCACGATCACGCTGCAAAGCCTGCACCCTTCACGAAACCAGCACATTCGGGCATATCCGGCGGGCCAAAGAAACGTTCCTACTACGTGCCGACCGTAACAAACCTGGAGAACAACTTGCATCACTTCATCAACAACCTCAAGACGGGCATCGGTGCATCGAAGCTGGCGCATGCGGTCAATGGTGTAACGGGTGCGATACAGCAGGCCGTCTCCATGCCCGGCCATGGGCCAATCAACCTGCTCGGAAGTCACCGACCGGTGGCCGGCATACACAATGCCGCCGGTTACTACTCCAACGCGAACGAGCTGCGGTACGGTCAACCATTCACTAAGCAAACGGCAAGCCACTTCAAAACGGCACCGAGCACGTACGGCAAGAAAAGCGTCCAGAGCACGAAACGTGGCCGAAATTCGTCGAAATCACCGCCCGGGAAGTACGATTCGCTGATGTCCGATCTGGGCATCTCGGGCTACAAGCACTTTGAGAATGCCGTCATCCGGGATTTGGAGCGGCGCGAAGAGCTTAAGGTGGAAGCCACCATCCACACGCTGTTCCCGGATGCGGCCGATGACGATTGGCGACCGATTGCATCGATCAAGAAAACGCCACTCACGGCCGGTGTCGTGCGCGGTACGGCACCGGAACTCTCCGAGTCGAAGATCGTTCCCGCGCTGGTGGCCGTTCCAGCCGTGGTTCCAGCCGAAAAGCCGAAAAGCGTGAAACCGAAACCAACAACCGGTACGGGCGTAAGTTCGGCTGGCCGGTACGGCTTGACAAGTACTTCCGTCAGCCCAAAGGTGACGACTGCACCAAACCAGAAGCATCGCTCCAAGGCCGCTTTGCTGGGGAAGGAAAAACGGACGAAAGATCGGGTGAAATGTTGGAACTGTGTCTCGTCCACGTCTACCACGGTTTCCACACGTCAACCATCGTCCGTAACGTATCCAACCACAGCGAAGCTGCCCGTAGTGAGTACTCAGCCCCAACGGTTCGGTCCGACGTACGATGCGACCATGTTCTACGGCAATAATGGTAAAGCACCGGCAGCCGTCGCTCAGTCGTACAGCAATGTGGAGATCCAGTACAGTAATCGAACCCACGCGCCACCGTTTGCCGTCAGCCCGTGGCCCCATGTTGCTTCCGGTGGACCAGTTGAGGTGAGCACTCAGTCCGCCCCACCCGTTACTACCTTGACCGCACTGTCCGAACCGGTGTCCAGCATCAGCGAGATCGGTTTGGCCAACTTCTATGGACCCAGCGGTCTGAAGAAGAGCTACGCGAAAGCGCCCAAACCGTACGTGCCGGCCTACGTGGGACAAGGTGATGCCACGATTACTTCGACCACCACTCACAAACCGACTGGCGGCTCGCAAGGGACGAAGGGTACGACCAAGAAACGAACGAACCACCATCGGCCGGATGGCCCGTCCGCGACCAGCCACCGTCGTGCGGTTGACAGCCTCGGCGACAGTGTCGGGGCCGGAACGAGCAAAAAGGAACAGCGGGCAAAGAAAAAGTTCGACCCCAAGTACAGCCGGAACCGGGGCTCCATCAAGTTTAAGGATGCGCTCGAGAAAAACCCGGACCAGCTCTACCGATAGAGGACGTACAGGGTGAAGAAGCGAAGGCGCAAGGAAAGGAAAGAGGCGAGGAAACCGTAACAGTAATTTTGTTTTGTCCGTAGCACCTAGTAAATACGCAGATTTTGGTATAGCAGTTTAGTTAGTGCGGGCGATATTAGTCGCCCGCGGCCGGCTAGCAAAGCTATTGACAAGCGATGGCTTTGATTATTATTTAATTTGTGCCCAGCTTCTGTGTGCACGGCGAATCGCTTATTTATACACGGTAAATTATGTAAGGCTGTAAACCAAAGTACGCAAATGGCAGACGAATGTTTCGACTCACGCTCGGAACACTACGTCTGTGATGTGATGACACCGTTTTCGTGGTGTGTCTTCTTCAGGAAAGCTAATATTATCGTTTGCGTCGATTCCTTTCACAACTCAAACATAACTCTAGATGCTTATCTAATAAATAAAATGTTAATTTTTATCATCCCGTTGTTTAGTGGTAACTTCAATTTTCAACAGTCCTCAATGAGAATAGCTGCTGTTAGTTGTTTCTAGAATTATTGAGAAGGTTCAAGCGAATCTCGAATTCTGCCATGGTTAATAACTTGATGTAGGTTCATAGCCCTGAGTCGTCTATTATCCTGGTCATCAATCGATCGTCAAGATGTCACTATATATGGATGATGATCATTAAAATTTAGGATTCTCAACAAGTTCTTATGGCACTATTATCTCAAGATTAATTAGTCTGGCATTTCTAGCTTGCAACAACGAAGACGTCATCTTGTTCCAAGATATTATTCATATTTCTAATTTGATAACAAACAGTTCAAGTTCCAACACCAATGAAGCTGTTTGGAACGACTTTTGTTCCTGGCTTGGGTATTAGATGACTATCTATTCTGTTAAGCATTTGTCATGATGATCAGAAGTAGGAGATCCTAGGAGTAGAAGATTTATAAGGCTGACAATACGGTACAAAAGCCGTCATACTCAAATATACATAAAAATAAAATAAATAAGCTTATTGCACAAAAGTCAGCCAAATTGCAACATAGAACTCCCAAATTATTAGACGATTTATAGATCTATCAACACACTTCCTTTCAATACAAGGACATATTTTAATTTAATTGTCATCATTATTACTTTAAATATCCTTTCCACAATGCTCATATGCCTGAGTTCTCTCTCTCTCTCTCTCTCTCTCTCTCTCTCTCTCAAAATTCTATTCTTAATCTCTTCTAAGTATTCTTAATCAAAATCAATTCGTATTCGAACCACTCACCCAAACTGCTCACAAACGCTAACTGCTTGTTAGCTGTTAATTAATGCTTAACCCGCCCAACATTAACCATACTAATGTTGTAGTGCATTTAGTGTCGTTGATCTCGGCCGTGCTCAGCCACACACATCACGTACACTTTCGTTGTCCTTCTGTACCTGCTGTTACATCACGGACAAGTAATTTCTCACAGCAAACTGCTACCGTTAGGAGAAGTAAATAAACTACAAGGAAAGATACAGATCACACCGGCGACCCACTTAATGCAGTCGGCTTGTCGGACGGTCGCATGATCATTTCGCTGACGTGAGCATACCAGTAATGTGTGTTTTAGTTTGCATTGCTATTATGTGCTTTTTTCTCTTCCATCTACCAAATAGCTGTCGCTTGTCCGGTTTGTTTCGCTACCGGAATAGATTCGCTTGCACTCTTCACCCATTTCAGCTTCAGGCCAAATTTGGACATGCACTTCTCTGTGCAAACGAAATGTTGAACCAGTTTTTTCTTCTTGCTGCCATATTAAATAACTGCGGGAAGATTTAGAAAAACAAAACTAGAGTAGATTCGGCTCGGTCCAAATAATAAGCTCCTTAAAAAAATATTTGGCTGACATAAGCCAGTGTCCCAGTATTATTAATTTTCCACCAAAAATAGCAACACATTTTTTAACGCATGTTACCGCTCGCTGAAGTAAATGAAAAGCTTCGTAAAGACCGCACGTAAACAGTAATTACCAATAATACCTAAATAACCACCTTGGCAGCAGTGTGCGTTTAAATGGACGAAAAGTACAAAGAAATCAATCATTTCCTCTAATATTTTCATCACCGCATAGTGCATGCGTACGGAACAAAACACGTTCAAAAATTATATACAATTGACAAACCGGCCCGATGTTTGACCAGTTCGGGTTTGTACCCTGTACAGCAGTTCGTGTGCGTACAACATGATTTTCCATCTGTCTCTAATCATGCCTTTATCGCGTTTTATGCAATCATTTCTCCGCATCAGAAAGGAGGATTTGTGTGTACTATTGAATGCCAAACCATCATCAGCTGGCGCCAATGGGTTTTTTTTTATTTGCAATGCCGTGCAACCGTACTGACCTCACCGGTGCATGCTCCACTGTATGCTAAAGTGGGAGGCACATAAGCGTAGCTGCGCCGTGGCAGCGTTTGATAGTGAAAGTGTGTTCATATTACACAGAGCAGTGCGTGATTTGCGCGCGGAAAATCAAAGCCGAACCCAATCCCCGTGGTGTGCGTGCCGTGTAAAGAAAATGTGATGGAATTGTGATGAAAAAATTCAAACCGAAACGACATTGAACAACTCAATGTTGGATACTATCATCACGAAATTTAAATTTTGTACATAAAAATAACTATTAATATTATTGTTATTCGACGTTTTTTAAATAAAATTGATCTTAACTGGAAAACGATGCTCTTAACAAAGCCATTAATACGCAATTCTTCAACTTAAATATAATATGTCACATATGTGTGCTTCCTGCATTGATCCTTCACCTACACACTAGCACTGCCGACCCGTAAAAAAGGAACAATAAAATAGTTTATCATTATGCAAGCGCAATCAGCCTCTTCATCGAAAACAGAAGTGCAGTGTTTCGCTTTTCCTTTCGCTTTTCGATACCTTTTACCACCCCGATCGTCAACCTTTTGGCGCCGCGCAACCCGTTCACACCGTTTGATCGCCGCATGCTGCACGGCGGTGGATCGTACATTGCGGAAACGGAAATTAATCAC
>STHB01000004.1:28403532-28474403 GCA_018908115.1 Anopheles rivulorum
CCGGAATCTTGCACCGGCCCATTATTTCCCATTTTCAGCGCCGGCGAGTGAGACAGGATAGCGCTGCACAATGAGAGCAAAAGAAAAGAAACAGCCCCATGATAACGAAGCGGGTCTTTTTTTTCTAAGACAAGCGCGAAAACGGTCTGTCTGTCGATCGTGCAATGGGTGTGTATGTGTGTGTAATGGTTGGAAAAAGTTGCAATTCGTAACCCAGTTTACCGGTGCAAACGGGTTTCAGGGGAAGCGAAATGATGTGCTCGAATCTAATTAAGATATTAAATAAAAGATATTTGCAAAAAAGAATTTATTGTATTTTATTTACTCTATTTTGCGGGTTTAACATTAAGAAACGTGTTTCGTATAAACTTATGCTTCAAACGTATTTGTGTGTAAAGATATCATTGAACGTATGTTTCGCAATTTCGCATTCAAAAGACTTCAACAGTCCCGCAAACGGCGAACCCTTGACACGTTTGTGGTGTAAAGCAAAAATATAAAACATAAATACAAAGCACAAACGGCAGCTCTCATTAGCAAGCAGCAAATAATAATAAAACAACATTCAAGCGTTGACTAACAAATTGAAGTGTTTGGTATAGATACATCGCTGATTATTGCCATTCCTGCGGCGTACGGCGTTTCGCGCTGGTTAGCAGTCTGTGAGTCATTGTTATAACACTGAAACGCACTGAAAAATCGATAATATTATCGTATTTTAAGTATCGTGCACCGTTAGTCTCCGGCCGGCGCAGACACAATGTTTACCGAAAAGGGCCGAGCACGGTGCGTAATGATGTGCGAAGATACACATCAAACCACACAGCATCGGTTACGAAATCGGACGGATAATGGTGCCACCCGTACGCACTCCGGATTTGATCGCTCCGCTTTCGATGGTTCCGCTATGGTGCCGGTATGCAAAGCAATGTGCCGTGAAACAACAACCAAAGCAGAAGACAATTAAAAACAGCAGAATTCACCAACTCACGTCGCTTCTGGTGCTGATACAGTGGACGAAACTAGCCGAACTAGAGGACGACCAAGCGAAATGGCGTTCGTAATGTCGTTACGCTTCCAAGCGTGATTACGACGCGCTTTTCACACCAAACAGTGACCGCACTGGGTCTGCTGAATTTTGCTATTCATCAACGTCGTGATAAAATGTTTACTCGTAACCGGAAGGGTCGTGGCGCGGCGTCGATTATGTGGCGACGGAAGAAGAAATTTCAATCATCACAGTTTGGCCGATAATGCGTCCTTTGCCAGCGATTAAATGGGAAAATTCGTTTAATCAAGCAACAGGGAAATTGGTCAAAAATCGATATCTAAACAGCAGCTTTCCAGCATGTTCCATTTGCAAGTTTTCCACACTCTGCTCGGGGTCCCGGAGCCTGCCATCGGAGCAGGTTTAGCACGCGTACACCTTTTTTGACATCTTGCCCAATCTCGGGCAGTGGGAACGAGTTTTTATGGAACACCGGGTTGGAACTGGAACAAGGGAGTGACAAGGAAAAAAAAATCGACGCTAGCAGATTATGTATTTAACATAACAGCACATGGTGTACATTCGAACACATTCGAAACCGGGAACAACTACGCCACTGGGATAAAGTAACAACCGCACATAAACGCACGCAAATTGTTGCATCAGATTGGTTGCACGGAAATGAAAACAGTTTGTTAATTGATTCACATTCTAGCATAAGTTGAACATATTTTATGAAAACTTGAAACAATCGCTTTTCCAGTTTCTATAGGTCGAAATATGAATCAATCATGAATTTTACAAAAAGGAAAGGTATGAATTAAGGACAATAAGTTAAACTATACTTACAAAAGAGTTGATTACACATCGATAAAATGCCACATCATTATGGTTTTTAACCGTCGTTTTCAAATTGATAGACATTTGCTTGACGTTTGACAGCTTTCAGATGGACCGTTTTAGGAATGTTTCTATTAAACGTTAATC
Organism: Anopheles rivulorum; assembly: GCA_018908115.1. Taxonomy (NCBI): domain Eukaryota; kingdom Metazoa; phylum Arthropoda; class Insecta; order Diptera; family Culicidae; genus Anopheles; species Anopheles rivulorum. The sequence goes on from STHB01000004.1 coordinate 28,405,508, forward strand.
ACTAAAAGAAGCTAAATGTTCTCCCGCTTGTTTTACAGTTACTTATTCCACTTTTTCCCATTGTGCAAATTCTTCCATGACGACCCGAAGGTTGGAAGGTTTGGAATTGATTGAAGGGTGCTCGTAGTATCTGTATGACAGGATATCAGTTTCGGTTACGTGTCGGACCAACCTCGGATAAACACGGCGGCAATGTCGGCTAATCGTCACTTTTCGCACATACGCTACGAAACTCTCCTTGCCATGGGTAAGCAGCGGTAATGAAGGAGATAATATCCACCACCAAATGTATGTTTCATGCTGTCCATCATTACGGCTGGCCTACTGATCGTAGTCCGCGGGTCACTTCGAACAGGTCAGCACTTTTTGCGATCGTGGCTGTTTTGTTTTGTTGTTAATTTTCTTTTCTCGATCCTTCCCGCGAACGAACTTTCCTTCCAATCTCCCCACCACCTACCCCCAACCCCCCCTGCTTCTCCCTCTCTGGCAACTCGTTATGGCAACTCCACTTTTCGGGCCACTCGAACCGGAAGGGAGGGCGAAAACCAACATTATGTTTGGCGCCCGTTTCTGCTTTGATGGGTACTATGAATTTCGGTGTACTCGCGCCTGCCATGCCAGCACACAAACGTCCCCATGTGTGCGCCTATGCTTCTAACGAACAGCGATACGAACGAATACGAAAGATGAAAACGAAATCCCGTAGAAGGAGATGCCGAACGGCGGCGACAGTAAAAAACAAGGGGGAGATAATGCTGGACTTTTGTTTATCTTTTGCCTCATGCCGCTGGCGTACCCATCCCCACCCCACCCCGCTACCACCATGATCACCGTGGTGGAAATGAAGCTTCCGGGGAAGGGGCGGGTGCTCCGGCTCCGTCAAGCACACAACAACGATGATGGGCCGAGCTCGAGTGGCCAGTTCCAACGTCATGCCATTTCAAACCACCGGTTGGCGGGTTTTCAACCATCCGAGACCGTGGACAACTTCAACCAGCCGCCAGGCAGACACTCGATGAACCGTGGCTGGAGTTGCCACCACCTTCAGGCCCGGACCTCCACACCTCGCTCCAAACCCACGTTGGTGCGTTGGGGTTGGGGGCACCAAACGGCATCGCAGCATTTCTCGCATAGATATTTAAAGATCGGTCGGTTTCAAAAACTGACCATAACTACCGCGATCAGCTGCGAGCACAGCGAGACACCGCGTCGGGGCGACCGGAACAAACCGAACCGAACCGATTGGCTGCAGAAAGTTGTTAAGATTCGATCGCGAGTGAGCGCCCATTGCTTGTGATTCCTTTCAGTGAGATACGATCGCGTTGGAAGTGTTGGTGTCTTTGTTGAGGTGCTTTCAGCGTGGAATATAGCAACACATTTTGCCAAACTCGTTCTAAACAGTACGCAAACCATCCTAGTACCAGTGATACAGCATGAAAATGGCACCGAAGATTGTAAGTAATGGTGGCTTGAACGACGTCGAATTAGAGATCGTAACAACAGTGCGGCAAGCGATTGTGAACAAAGAGACTTTACTGGTGAAAAATGAACATTTTGAATAAAAAATAGTGAATATAAGGAACAACACTATAATGTGCAACAGCATTGTAATATGCGGAGTGATCGTTTGTGACCTTTATGTTGCTCTAGGTATCGCTGTAACTATAAAAACGAGCAACCCCGGTGCGAATTACACCCTAGAACTCAATGCATACGGACATTAAGCTGTTGACACTATATAACATTAGGTGTATCGTCGAGTGAATAGATAACACTATACTAACATACGCTACTGTTCTTCCTTCGGACAGGTTTTTGCCTTCTTTCTCATCATCACCATGCTTGTGTGTGGCTACGATGCACTGCCGGTTCCTGACCATGCCAAGTGAGTATGCTGCAGAACCACGAAGGATATGAGCATTTGTGCGTACTAATCTGCTATGGCAACACACATTCATATCATCCCACAGAATCCGTATTCACGTGCCGATCAAGCATCACACACATCTGCATACGAAAACCGTGGTAAAGACGGTACACGTCGGCATACCGGTCAAGAACGTTAAAACGCACGACGACGAGCACGGTTGGGAGTACGGTAAGAAGAAGAAGGGCGCCTCCAGCTACCTGTCCTACATTTGAGCATCGGCAGGACCACACACATAGAATGTGTGTCTGTGCGTATTTAGGCGTTTGGAACCAAAAAATAGAATTATCAATAAATTATAGGTACTAATACGTGACATAAACGTTCATGAAGTAAGTAATGAAAGAAAATGCTTTGTGTTGTGTTATGGAGCGAAGAAATTGTCCACCAATTACAGGTACGTTATATCACACATCAATTCTACAGGCTTCATATCATAAAAGAAGGCTGGTTTAAAGCGGAGCGTAAAAGTCGTAAGTTAGAACACGTTGTTATGAATAACGATCGTAGATAATGAACAACTCTTTACATATTTAATAATAAAAAACATTACATTGTTTCCCTTTAGCTAGGGGATTATACCAAGATTGTACCACCTTCTTACTAGTTTACCAAGTCGGTGATATTCAAGTTTATCAAGACGCGGCAATCGCTATACCACCGGTTTAGATCGTTTGTAAAACCGATCCTCTTCCACTGTCACGCGGAAAACCTTTTAAGACTTTCCACGAAATTAAACAACGGAGTGGGTTGTACGGTATCATTCTAATGACATGACTTAGAACCTTTCAAAGGCGGTTACGGTTTGCACCACAATTGTCTGGTTAGCTCCCGAAAACCTTTGCACGTATTGTAACATCAGTATAGGTTTAAAGGATTTTACTTTTGTGCAAATTTCAGCATCAGATGGATTGAATACCCTTTCAAGCTAAGTGTATGAAAGGTACTCTTCTCCTACATGGACATGTAGCACAGCATTTTTACATTATTTCCAGATTCGATGACCTCTCTGTGCTAATAGTTCTCAACTAAGAAACAACCCAACGCTTGTATAAAAGATAAAAAAGAATAAATAAATATTGTTGCACTTGAACTGCACAATTCATCGTGTTCCAACTCTCGGTATTTGTTTACATTCCACGGCTGTCAAATTACTGTTCAACATGGCGGACGCTAAAATTACATTCCGTATCAGACTGAACCAACCTGCCACGTTCCATATTGTTCTGTGCCATTAGCAAATCCAGCAAGCTGTGTTGTATTTTTGTTGATAGCAAGTGAAAAAAGGCTCGAGTTTGCCGACTAAACTTTGCCCCAGCCATGGAGGAAGTGACCCCTAGATCTAACGAACACTGGAAACGGGTAAATTGCCTACATATCGATATCTTTCCTGTCGCTCACCGTAACAAATGTTGCTGGCATTCTACCTGCTATCTATCTACGTCGTTCTTTATCAGTGATAAAAAATGTAATTTAAACACAATGTCGATATGATTCACGTATGTGTACCAAGTGGATTGGTAAGATTGTGTCGTCACTGGGTAGATTAGGCAGATTCTATGCAAAACGTGCAATCTTCAACAGCATAACATACTGCGGGTGATAATTAATTGTGTCTGTTCCTTCTGGCGACTTGCTTTGTGCAGGAAACCTTCTAAATGCACCTACAAGATTGAGACAGTGCGATAAAAAGCCTAAAGGCACGAAATTCATTTTCGTACCTGTTATTCCAGTTATTCCCTTTCGAGTTGCTTAATCGAGAACAATCTATTTGTATTTCTCACAGGCTTATCTCGGCCCGCTGCCAGATGAGTTTCTGCGTGTTACAACAGAGCAAGACATTCAGGAAGTCTCCGATAGGCAGGCCGCTTTGGCACTTCAAAGCTATCACAATACGTACACGCCACATATGGTAAGTGCTGGCACCATAACAGTGACCGTACAAAATTGTTAACATAGTGACTAACTCCATCAATATCGTTTCTGTTCGAAGGCTCCCAACTTTGTCGGACGACTAAGCATAACCATTGCGCAGGCTAAGCTGGTAAAAAACTATGGCATCACTCGGATGGATCCGTACGTTCGCCTGCGGGTAGGGCACTTTGTGTATGAAACGCAAACGGCTCCCAATGGTGGACGGAATCCTCGCTGGAATCGTGTCATACACTGTCAGCTACCGGCCGGCGTGGACACGATCGCGCTCGAAATCTACGATGAGTGTAACTTTTCGATGGACGAACTGATTGCCTGGGCCGAAATTCGTATTCCGCAGTCGGTGCTGCGTGGAGAAACGCACGAAGATTGGTACCCGTTGAGCGGTAAACAGGGCGAAGGACTTGAAGGCAGCATCGATATGGTGATGAGCTTTAATGTAAGTATCTGATAGGCTTTTGTTCCGAACGCGTCCGTGTTAATGCATGCCGTTTGTCTTTACCAGAATATGGTCGTACAGCCGCGCATGATACAAACCAATGCTCCCGTCGTGCTGGTACCGAACGTGGCCACTGGTACTCCGATGCCTGTATTTGTTGCCCCGAATCAGCCACAAGTAGCGCGGCCGCCACCTCCAGTGCTTTCCGATGACGATCTGACGCGTATTCACGAGATGTTCCCGCAGGTCGACAAGGAAGTGATCAAATCGGTCGCCGTAGCCAACAACCAAGATCGTGACGCAGTCATCAACGCGTTGCTGCAGATGAGTAGCTAAATATTGAAACGATCAGCGAAGATATGATGGTGCGCTTAAGACCGAACGCATTTCACTCTAGCTCCCTGTACCGCGCTTGGGCAATTTTATTAAACCTTCCAATATTTTGTTGTTTATGTTAATACTTACAAGAGCTTCTAACCGTATTTAATAAATGTACGCTAGGTATATACTTTCCAACGCAAAATCGTGTATGCCATTTTTTCTGCATTTGTTGATTGAAAAGAAACATTCCGAGCATCCTCATACCGTGGTAACAGTACACAACGACGAGAGAAACTAAAAACAAAAGCAATTTTGTCACAATCAACACAGATTTTATGAAAACATTTAAAAATTGGCACTATGCAGCATTTGTAGCGCTTTGCAGAACACTACACATGTCCACCGTATGACATACATTTGTCATGCTTTGTTGAGCTCATTTCCGTTCGCCTTCAGAATACATCTGATCGCAGCGGCTACTTTTGACACAAGCATGTAAACAAAATTTGTATTTGCCGCCATCGCAAGCTCGCAATCGATTGTGTGCGCTAAATTGTTGAATAAAACCACCAAAAATGATTCGTATTTCGGCACTGAACGAGGAAGAATCGGACGAAGATAGTAATGGATCCGATACCGAGTTGATCGTTACGAAAGAAGCCGAGGTTTGTAGAATTATTTGTGTAGTTTTTGTCGACCACGATGAGGACTGTCGGTTTTTGCAATCTTTCTGCAGGAAACCATCGCCATCTCGGAGTATGTGCGGGCGCTGCAGATGAAAAACGAGAAGAAACAGCAAGATGCGTTGGAATTGCTACTGGAGCTGTTGGATACTCAAGTTATAAATGATGTCACATCTACCCAATCGGACAATAAATTGTTCGCGGTTAAGTACAACTGCTACCGGAACATTGGGCTGATCTACGAAGAACAGGGCAAGGAACATCTCGCTATCGAATTTCTTATGAAGGCAATGGATCTCGATGAAACGGATGTATACACGATGTCCCGTTTGGCACATATGGCGCAAAAGACGGGCCATCTGCAGATATCGAAAATGTATTTCGAAAAGTGTCTTAAACGCAACCCGAACCATTGGCCTAGCATGGAAGGACTGTTGCGTGTGTTTTGTAGCGCTTCGAACGTTGTAGAAGCGTACGGTTGGGCCAGCCAATGTCACAGAAAGGATAGCCGCAACAAACTGTACGTGGATGTGTTGCGAGCGATTAGGGAACGGTTTAAATCAACCCTGCCGTATCTGGACACCGTGTTTCTCGTGCCACCATCGTTCGATTTTACCGAGGAAGAGAAACACCGACCACTGGCCCTTGCAATGGAAACTTTCGACGAATTGTTTAAACCATGTCACACAGCGGATGAACCTTCGGACATTACCGTGATGCCGGAAACGTTGAAAAGTGTGATGAAAGTAGATGATCTTAGCTTTGAAACAATTGGTAATGTGCTGGTAAAGCTGAACCAACTCATGGAGGAGTTAGATTTGGTAAGCAGTTTAACGATTTAAGCATGCCACAGTTCGCTTATTGTAACCTATATAACGTTTCCTCACAGAAATGTGTATTCATGGTGGATACGGATGAGCTGTTCTGTGAGCACCAGAAGGAGAAACCGGAACAAATGGAAGAGGATGTGCAGATGTCACCAGACGCAACAGAATTTGCCGCTGATGTATCTACGGCGAGAGATGAAAATCGAATGGAAACGGAAGAAGAGGAACTGTGTGGTGGTGGGTGTAGTATTTCTAACGGTTTTTTGTTAAGCATATATGAACGTAATCATTACAAACCTTTTGCAGAAGATGTCAACGATGTTGGCGGTGCCAAGTGTAATGATGAAACCAATGGCAACGGTAATTCTGCTGCAGATAGTGCTGACTCTGGAGTTGGTGAGAATAGATTTTTTTTTCGGAACTGTGAATGTTCACAAGTAGTAAGTACCCACGTACAATCATGATTCTTTCCACAGATGCTAACGAGCAAGCCAAAAACAAGGCCCGTCGACGAGGTTCCGAATTGAAGATTCTCGAGCAATGGGGCTGGCATAAAAACCGACGATCAGCACGAAAGAAGAGTGTACAGGAAGTGCACGATCCGGTCGATGCAACGGTGGATTTGTTCTTCAAGCAAGCAGTTAAACAGCATCTTTCGTAAGTGTGATGTGTAAATTTCATCTCTATTGGCACACTTTATACATGAACAATTTTTTAGAGAGGATTCACACCTCAAACATTCTCCCTTTGTGATGGAGGAAGATAAAGAGCCACAAAGCGATAAAGTTTTAGAAGTGCAATCTACGGAATCTGCCGAAGGACCAACGCTGCCCGTTATCACACAGTTGGATTTTTGTTGCGAGTGCAATCTGCACAACTTTGTCACCGAAATGAAGGAAAGCGACATTGATGTGTACGCGCTGATGTATGGATTTTTGGCTCACGTCTCCAAATCGTGGGGCATTGCAATGAAACCGGAACTGCGCACGTTATACTTGGAAGTTCATTCACACTTTGTACAGTACACCGATTACTACGCATGGAACCAACTGTCCGAGGATCGGTTGGAAGTGATATTTCAAATCACATTGTTCCATCTCGAGCTGAAGCTGGATGCTGGTTTGAAACGGGACAGTGCACAAACAGGAAGGTAATGTAATGTGACTGTTTTCAGCTCAATGAATCAACCATAATGTTCACACATTCTTTTTTTACAGTATGTTCGATCAATTCGATGAAGAAGTTTTCCATCGCTGCCGGTTCTATGTGGACAGTTTGCCCAATGCGCAAATAGTGACAGTTTATCGCATTCGTTTGCTGTGGATTGCTTACATTCTCGACTGTAGCATGCAAAAGTACAACGAAGCATTGGATAATCTGTATTTGGTAAGTTTGCTCGTCGTATGAATATTTAATCCGTTTAATGTTATTATTAATTTTCACCTTTTCTGTCTTATTCAATTCTACAGCTTTCAGAACTAGTAGAAGCCGCGGGCGCACCACGCATAGAATTAAGCTTACCGAATCAGTGTGCAAACACAAACATTAGTGGAAATTCTGTGCGCGAACTCATCGGCGAAACGGAACGCAAGTTGCGCATTGAACGTGTTAAACGCCACTACGACAACGGCGAACATGAGCCGGTTGTTGATATATTAAAAGATACATTACAGTACTACACATCCGTAGGGAATCCAAACGAATCGATACTCAGTCTTACGATACAAACGCAAATGTTATTGGAATCGCTCTGGAGTATGGGCGAAATGGAGGTAATGTATCGTAACTTTGTCGAACATTTATAACTGATCGTAACTGGCATCAATCGTGTTTCAGGAATGTTTCGTCTGGTCGGAAAAATCCTTGACCTATTCCGTCCAACAGTTCATGACCGCACCGGTACAGCACGATAGCCGAAAATCACGAATGTGGGCGAATAATATAAACTTTGCGCTGCTCTACATCGAATCAATCATCAAGCAAGAAGGAGTAGCTATAAGTACGCTCTAAATCGCTCAAGTTTAAGGCAACGTTTACAAATGATTCTCATCACTATCATGCTCTTCTTTCAGTCGATGTCCTCGGTAAAAATCTATCCCGACTTATCCAATCGTTACACCGTATGCTCACGCATCAGCTAGATCCGAGTGAGGAGAAAAATTACACTGCCCACCTTTGCCTCATCGAATGTTGGAGAGCTTGGATCGTACTGTACTACATTTTAGAGAGGTGAAATTAGATCTATCGCTCTTTGGTCAACTGCTTTATAATTCTTTTTTTTTTGTTTTGCAGGCAAGATGATATGGACAGTTTGGTTAAGCTGAACCGCACGCCAGCTATTGCCGATCAAAGTGGTGCATTGGAATTGGAACCAGAGCGTCTCTGCAATTCAATTATGATGTGCTTTGTTGCTCACGAGCTACTAGGAAAGTGAGTATGGTTTGATACACTCCTCTTTCCCGATCAAGTGTTATTGATATAAAATAACTTTGTATCATCCAACAGGAAAAATTGGTGCTCGAAAGGCGACAGCGGTCTACTATTTCACACACTCGATGTCGTTGTACCGAAGATACGTTCCCCAATGTTGGAACCGTTTCGGGAAATTCTAAACGAATATCTGGAACAGGTGACGTATTGCTTGTACGGATATCCACAGAAAAAACCCCGGCTTCGACACATACAGGATCACTGTGCCGTGCAAGTATCGCTCACCTGGGAACGAGCTGTTCAACTGTTCGACCTCTACCGCCCGGACATTTTGCCCGAATTTAACTCATACAAGTATGTATCCTTTAACCGAACATCACTGTGTCCATGTTGTATGTACAGTATTTCCTAAATGTGTGTTGTGCCGTTTCCAGATTGGAATCAATATCGGCTGATATGGAAGCACTGCTGCAGCGTATCATTCTGCTCATACCATATGAAATCAACATCATGAAACTTTCCCGCCCCATTTCGGAGTTTATCGATGGCAAAGGCAATACTTTACCCGAGGCGGCAAACATCTTGCAGAGTGAAGTGAAACCAATTTTTTATCTGATCGCGGATTTCTACTTTAAAAGCCGTGATTTTTCCCGTGCGATCAGATACTACGTGATGGATCTGGCTTTGGAACCATCGCGGTTTGATTCGTGGGCAGGAATTTCGCTCTCCAAAGCTAGCAAAGTGGAAACAAAGCTTAATTCGACCGAAACAATACCGTAAGTGGTGTTTGCCACAAACACGACAATGTACAAATTAGATCCGTGTTTAAACGTCTTATACAGATTGCAGGAATTTCTGGACGAGACTGACAATGGTATGAAGTGTTTCGATCAGTGTCTGCAGCTTAATGAAGAAGATTGGCAGCTCTGGATAGAGTATGGTTCCTTAGCGTACAGTATTCATTCTTTCTGTTCCCGTAGCTTAAAGCTGCTTAGCGACACACTGTCGATGGAAAGGTAAGACACTTCCGTGTGTCCATAGTCAATATTTGTTGATCGCATCGTTGTAATTCTTTCGCAGCTTCGCTTTGGTTGAAACGCACAAGGAGCGTTGTCTGGATATAGCGTTTACGTGCTTCAACAAAGTGAGTCTGATCAAACTAAGCTACAGCAATACGGCAGACGACGTTATCGATGAACAACAGATACAATCGAACCAAGAGAACGGTCACAACCACGAGGACGAAGTATGGCTACATCACTATATGCTGGGTAAAATAGCGGAAAAGAAGAAGGAACATCCGGCCGTTTATCTGACGCATTACGTAAAGTCAGCCAAATATCTGTACGAATGCAACGCGACCTATCCGATCAAGATCAATCACAGCAGTCCCTCGCAGCTCGCGATCGAAGCGTTGGAAATATTCTATCGTATTAATGCGGCGATCATCAAGTACGTGGAGCAGCACTCGCCGATAAATAAGAAAACGTCACGGTTGTTTCTGCGTACGTTGAAGGAGCTAGCCACCAGCCCGTTTGCGGTGAATCGGGCCAAAATTAATGAAAACATGCTCAAGCGAAAGATCTCGCCGAATGGTGGAAATGGCAATGCTGGTGGTGCGGCTGAAGTTGACATTTCGGTAGGTTCTCCAAAGGTTGCCAAACCTGGTGAACAAATTGCGATGGAAAGTGCAATGGCGACATCGGCGGATGCAGCTACATTGGATGCAAATAAACCACGAGAGCAACCAGAATCGACTGCCACTGTTTCACTAAATAGCCCACAACCACCGGAACCCAAACCAGTGGCCAGTGAGATGCAGGCGATCGATGATGCTAACGTTCCATCCCCGGTATCTGCTACCGGTCAAATGCCCGGCCGAATGCTCGAACATCTACGAGTGGAGGAAATAAAGCAGCTAGGTGATCCTCAAAACCCATCAGTACGGCGTGGATCACAGGAAAGCGCCGTTACATCTACTACCACGACCACAACAACCACCACCAGCACTTCCTCATCGAGCAGCGATTCATCCGATAGTGATACGGACTCGTCTTCCGACTCGGACAGTGACAGTACCTCAACGGACGATGAATTAATTGTGAGTATGAAAAGTTTGTCTAAACATAAGGGTTAGAAATTGCCGTAACAGCCACCGTAACATTATTAATTCTGTTCTATCAAACCTCCCGCTAGAATCAGCAACCGATTAGTCCAACGCAACGGGACACCATTTTCAAGCTGTGCATTAAAAACCTGGAAGAGTGCATAACCCGCTTCCCGGAGCATTACAAATCGATGTATCGTCTCATACAACACTTCATGCATGCACCCGGCGCAACAAAGTCCCTCGAAAGTGCACGCCAGCTACTGCTCGGCACATACCGTACCACGCTCGGCAATCAAATTCCGGGACTGTTCACGGAACGGAAGACGACCAATTTCTTCAATGTAAGTGTGTGTGTGTGTAGTGGAAATTATCAAATTATTATCATATTTAGCAATGGAATGTCTGTGTGTGTGTGTCTCATTATTTTCTAGGGTTTGTGGAGAATTCCTTCTTCGGATATTGATCGGCCGGGAAATTTTGCTTCCCACATCTCGAAGTGCGTTATCGTACTGATGGAAACTTTGAAAGAATTTTCCGAGCACGATATCCTGCTAGAGTTGGCACTACAATTACAGCGAACTCCGGAACCAGACAAGTAAGTGTTGCATAAGAAGAACCTAATTACGCTTTCGTCACACTCGAGTAATTCTTTATTAATTAATGCGATCTTTTATATGGTAGGAAATATCTAAACGATTACGAGCGCAAAGAGTTGGTTCAGCAGGCGATACTGTTCTGTGTGCAGGTGTACCGGAGCATGCTGAAGAAATACACCGACGGGCGCAACGACAACGAGCTTCTTTCGCTGATGGTCGACATGTACAAGGCCTACCGCAAAATCATCAAGCACATGCAAGCGAAGGAACCAATGTTTGCGACGGTACTGATCGACGCGTACCGCGTGTTCGTTAGCGATAAGGTTTCAAAATTACCGGATAATGTGAGCTTGCTCGATTTAGCGGTGAAGTTGTGTACGTACGAAATGAACTATCGCAAAACGCAGGAAAAACAGCAACAAGCCAATGGTTCGGCCGGAACCGGAACAGGTAGTTCAGCAACAGCCAACGGAGGTAATGGTTCGAAACCGATGCTAACCAGTGCTGAACTTCCGGCCACGATGATTGTACCGATGCAGCCTATATCGGCGGTAAGTACTGATAAGATGTTTCGCTGCATACACCGTGTTGAACTGTGATTTGAACGTGTTTGATTTTAATTTACTCGAAACAGAACTTTATACCTGGTCTTACGAAACAAACCCGACGTTTGGGTGTGACAAAATCGTCCATCGCTACTACACCATCAACCACGTCCACGACTGTAGCGAACGAACCGTCGATCGCTCAGCAGCATGGCTATCCGGCACCACATCCATTCGCACCAACCACTATGACCAGCATGATGACGGACCTTTCGTCCCGCGTCACCATTACGCCAATTATGCTCGATGGCACATCATCAGCAGCGAGCGGTGCGAACAATTCTAAAGTTACCGCGCCCAGCTCAATGGCTTCTTCAACGATCGTATCGACAACTGCAGCGAAATCGGTAGCGTTTTCTTCAACTTCCACAAATGAGCTGCTGTTGCCAATGGCGTCTGGCTCGACAATGCCTTTACCATCGGTTACACCGCCAGCGCAATTGTCCAGCCCTTCGGTAGCTGGTGCGATGAACACTTCCACCCTCTATGAACAGTATCTGAAGCTGTTCAGCCAAATGCCAAATATTGCATCGCTCAGTAACAATCCAATGATGACGGCCGCTTTAACCGAGTATTTAGGTAATATTGTATTTTTCGTCTCTCTTATTCGAAGCCATTTTTAACATAACATTTTCATAAATTCTGTTGCTACAGCTGCTTTTAAAATGCAAAAATCGAAAGCTGCGCTTTCTCCCAGCACCGATCGAAACACATCTACGCCTTCCCCATTACCGGCCATGTCCCTGGGCGTACCGAAAGGCATGGCTAGCTCGGGTGGGAAAGAATACAACCCAACCAGTAACCAGCAACCGTTAAACACTCATGTGGCGGGAGGTAAAAAGGCGTCCGCAGCAAAAGCAACAGCCAGCAGCACGATCACTTCCATGAACATTGAACAGCACCAGCAACTCGCTACGATTACGCTTACGCCAATGTCCACACTGACCGGTTCGTCTTCCATAACGGCCAAGAAAGATTCGCGCGTATCTTCTCCATTCGGTGGTACATCGCAGCGCGTTTCTTCACCGTCTCCCATCCTCACCATAACTCCATCCGAAGGGCCAATACCTGTGCGGAATAAAGATCCACCGGGCGGACGTAAAATTAAGGGCAGAAAGGCGGGTACCACAGGGCAGCAGACACGACCGACACCATACAGCAGACCCGTTCCCAACATACCGCAGCTCGGCGTACCCGGACTATCGATCGAACCCGTAATGGGTCCGCTCATGCAATCCATGGGTGGTAAATCTTCCGGTTCGACTGCTACCACCGGTCGGGTGGATAAATCTTTACCCGCGGGTATGTTCGATACAGGCGTACCAAATGATTTGATAGCGTCGTACATGGAGCTACTTCAAAAGTATCCCCACATGGCACGTTCGGTGTTGACGGGCATAAAGAGTACCGGTGTAACAACTCAGCCAACGGGTGGCAGAAAGCCATCGGCCAAACAGTCGAGCAAAACATCCGCAATGGCAATGCAGGCAGCAATGGCAAATATGCAACCCACCAGCACGGTAGGAGCGAATCGGTTCTCTTCGAGCCCTTCGACCAGCATACCAAGGATTAGTGCGACGATCACTCCGGTGCCAACGGGCGGATATCCCACCGACACATACAACAGACAATCACCGATAGTTGGTGGTGGTGGGGGCGTGGGAGGTTCCTCTTCCCAGATGTCTTTGCATCCGATGGGTGTTGGGTAAGGGCCTTAAGGTCACATGCTAACCAAACTATCCCTCTGTAACAAATTGCTCTCTTCTCCACCATACATTTGTTTCAGATCTAATCCGCAAAAGGCAAAAACCTTGCAGCAAAAGCTGGCCGAACGACAGAAAGCGAATAAGGCACGCGAAACTGAAGGCGCTGGAGGATCGAATCCGGGATCGTCTAGCACCAAACCGAAACCGACCGAAGATCCAGTTGATGTGATCGTGCTGGAATGATCGTTGAAGGATTCTTCTTTTAATTTCCGCTAGATAATAGTCGCATTGAAACTGCCAATAAAAGGTACTAGATTTTAAACTATTATCGAACAAAGAGTCTGTGGTGTAAGGACCGCAACACAATATCACTATATCATACGTAAAGCGTATTCAAAGCATATATAGTGTTTAGTCCCAAATATTACTCACCAGACGACATGATGTTCATCCCACTGGAGCGATTGTCCTTCCACACCCGAAATCACATACAAAAACCACCACCATTCGATTCGATCGATTTTGATTTTATTCCGTTTTTTATTTGTGATGAGAAAAAGGGTACCGCCGCGAGTGGCCGTTTTTCCGTTTTCGATTGCTTCCGCGGACCAACATTAAAAAAATTGTGTTAAGGCCAAAATTTGATGCTATTCTTTTACAAGTGTTTGTTGTTCTATCAAAGAAGTGTGTGTATGTATATATTTTCCTGATCCTCTCACTATCCTGTGTTCATAACATCAACAACAACAAAAACAACAACTAAACGAGTACCTTCACATTCACTTATTTCATTGAGCGTTCAAGGTTTTTTTGTTCTTCTCTGCTGTATGTATGTTATGTTTTACTTTGCTGATGCTGCTGTAGTTTTCCTTTTTCTCATGCCTCGTACTCCTTTAACACCAATTTCTATCGATTTCATGATTGTTTTGCTTTTCCCTTCTTCCATTTCACTGTTTTGCTTTTCTAGTTCGTTCTAGCTATAGCTGTTTGCATTTGTTTGTTCCACCGCGTTTCGTCGTGACCAATTTCGATTCTACTGAGAGTATTACGATTCAGAATACGTTTTAGCTAGTGTTTCCCTTTCATTTTTGTTTTCTTGTTTGTTTGTTTTTTTTTTGTTAATCTGTCTCTCTCTCTCTTTCTCTCCCCCCGATCCCATCTTACGTTCTAAATACTCTGTAAATCCAGAATCACACATATTTGCACTGTACAACAATTCGCGTATAAAAGTAATAAAATAATAATAGTTATATTAATCATCGACAAAACGAAAAACCTGTATATATCTGAAGCCGGCACTGATGTGTGTGTATGTGTGTGCACAACCCCCATACAAACTTAAGGGTTGTGTGTTCGCCTAACCTAGTTTCGATCGTTGCCCGCCCCTCCTCCAATAAAGATTCACCCACTCTTTTTGTTTTCAACGTTTTCTCTATTTACTGATAACACAAAGAACAGTACGGTCGTTTGCTTTTGCAACAAGAAGGCCTCAAATTTCCTGTCCAGGTAGTGTGTGTGTGTTTGTAATTTTATAAAGAGCACTTTATCGATTGTTGTTAACCTTCATTATTTCTACATGTAGTCCTGCTTTTCTATTTTCTTTTATTTTTAGAATCCCCTTCCTACGGTAGGAGAGCTGGGATTTCGCCTACGTTCGATCTGATACGAACTGATACCTCCATTTGCACCACCTTCCCTTTACTTCATTCCGTCACCCTATATTTTTCCACTGTACTTTCGGTCGCTTTTCGCACCCGATTGGGCCAAAACGTTTAAAAAAATATCGCTTTACCGTTGAGAGAACGTGTCCTAGCTGTGCAATTTTATCGTGACGCGCAACGTCCTCGCTGGCAGCGCTTGCGTGCGTGATTAGAAGAGATAGATAAAAATATTTATGGATTTAGCGCTTATTAGGGTCGGTAATAATTAATAGATTAATAATATTAGTAATTATTATTTTATACATAAATAGCTTCCGCCTGTCCCTCGCTCGAGTCGAGCGTGATTTTGTGATCACATTCGTCGTCGAAAAATCGCCGGAAGGTAAACTCGAAGAACCCGTGATGGAACGGTTTCCCACTATCGCACACCTCGTCCAAATTGCCGTGGCCGCCCTCGTCGCAGGAGGAGGACGAATCCTGCAGCCGACCCGGGTCGATCGGATCGAAGTTGGACGTGTCGGTCGGGTACTTGATTTTGGGCTCGTACAGTGCCTGCTGGCTACGCAGATCCTTGCTGAAGTCGATCGTGCGGAAGAACGGATGTGACTTGATCTCGTCCACGTTCCGCCCGATCCGTTCGTCCTCGTTCTTGCACAGCCGCAGTATGATGTCCTTCGCTTCCGGTGTCAGTTGCGCTTCCGCCGGAATGCGCAACGTTTGCCGCCAGTTAATAACCTACAGCCGAACGTGAATAGAAGGGAACATGTAACGTAAGCTACACACCACATCTACATTACACGCCTTGATCTTACCTTAATCTGTGTTTCCTCTGCTGTATTCGCTAAAAAGGGAGGCTGTCCGACTAGCATCTCGTACAGAATGACGCCGACGCTCCACCAATCGCACAACTGCGTGTAGCCGCTTCGCAGCAACACCTCCGGTGCGATATAGTTGGGCGTACCGACGATGGAGTGTGCTTTGGCGCGGTTTTTCTCCCGGAACTTTCGCCTAGCATAAGTTGAGCAGATTGATAAGAAGGATGCGTCATTATTTCATTACTCGTCACGCGAAACGTTAACGGCGTTTCGTTCATTCGATCGACTTACCTTTCCAATGGTGGGGGAATTTCCGTACCAAACTTGCTCCACGCTTCCATCGAGTCTTGCCTTGCATGATCTGTCAAAGGATATCAATGTTATAAGCAGTGCACTAATCGAAAAATCTCTTACTTTAACTGCGCTAGGGAAGAGAAAATACATACCGCTCTTTTGATAGTACTTCGAATCGTGCGTCCAGCGGAAACCGGTGCACAGACCAAAGTCCGTCAGCTTGATGTGTCCCTTACGATCGATCAGCACATTATCCGGCTTGATGTCTCTGTAACACGCATATAGATTGATATTCCATTAGCAATTAATTTCGCAATGGCCGCAATGAAGATGCGGCGAGGTTCACTTACCGGTGAATAAATCCCATTTTATGGACGCTATCAATCGCACAGGTCAGTTCGGCGATGTAGAACCGGGCTAAATCCTCTTCAAATATTCCTTTCTTGATCAGCAGCGACATGAGATCTCCACCTAGAGAAGAAAATATGTGTAAAATGTTGTTAGCTTCCTCGTTTTCAGACATTCGCTGACTGCTGTTACGCAGCGCTACCTACCCGGTATGTAATCCATCACGAAGTAAAGATTGTCCTTATCCTGGAAGCTGTAGTACAGCTTCACTACCCACTCATTGTCCGCCTCCGCTAGAATGTCACGTTCGGCCTTCACGTGCGCCACCTGGTTGCGCTTGAGCACGTCCGCCTTGCGAAGCGTTTTCATCGCGTACAGATGGTTGGTTGTGTCAATCTTCTTCACTAGCGTCACCTCCCCGAACGCTCCGACACCGATCGTTTTGATCTTCGCAAACATCGACTTATCCATTTTGGCGCGCTTCAACCGAATGTAGTTGCTTTCCTTTTGGCACAGCAGCTTGCGCATCTCGATCTTTGTCTCTTCCGGCAGATCGAGCTTCGACATTTCGCTTTCCAGCTGCTTGATGCGGAAGTTACGCTGCGAGTACGACTTTAGCACGTTCTCAATGTGCTGCTCCATGAAGAACTTGTACGCTTGCGGTGAGTAGTGCTTCACCTTACATTCGGACCGTTCGGCTTCCTTCTCCTTGGACAGATTCTTGCGCTCCGGTATCGGCGATTGATGCTTTATCTTGCGTGGATTGTCTTCTCCACCGCCGCCACCACCACCACCACCACCACTGCCGCTACCTCCACCGCCCGCACTGCCACCACTGGAGGAAGCGTTACCAATGACAGCATTTCCTGCCACGGTGCTCGCTCCGGCTGATGAAGATATTGTGGTGGACGATGATTCGGTGCTACCAGTGCTACTTCCCCCTTGCAGCCCATGATCCATACCAGCGTTAGGTGCACCGTTCGTGTAGGCCGGTGAGGGCCCGTTACTGCTGCCTGCCGGAAAGCGAACCGTTTTCATGAGACTACTTCGCACGCCACTGGTTGCTGTCGTTGATGTCGCCATGCCACGTTGCTTAGCATCGTGCGTTACGGCATGATGCTGTTGGTGATGGTTTAGTTGCTGCTGCTGCTGCTGCTGCTGCTGTTGCAATTGCTGTTGGCCACCACCGCCACCCATAAGTGCACCGAGACTTTTAAGCGCACCGGTAAAAGCGTGTGTCGATGCGGCGTTATTGTTGCCGGAGGATTTCAGCGGAGCTTTCGGCAGTGGCAACTGCTTCGGGTCGCCCGCATGCTGCATCATCCCGTTGGTGGTGACTCCATGGTGCAGCTGGTGATGATGATGATGCGCTAAACGATCTTCATCGATCGTTCGCGAAAGACCGGCCGTTTTACCATTGCTAACGATGCTGGTGCCGTGCATCATTGCGCCCGCATGATCATGATTATGATTGTTATGCATACTATTCTTCATATTATTATTTGCATTTGCGTTAGTGTTACTACTCATATTACTGTTAATAGTATTAGCGTTCGCATTATGACTACTGCTGCCGTTGGTACTGGAGTTGGCGCTGGATAGGTTCATTCCGTTGCCACCGTTAACGTTCGCACTGCCGTTCACACCACTACCGTCAACATTGCCACTGTGTCCATTATGGTGCTGGTGGTGTAGATGATGCAGGTGATGATGCTGATGTGACTGGTGGTGATTGTTGCTCCCACTGCCGCCATTGTTTCGATGCTGTTGCTGCTCCATTTCGATCGCCGACGGTGGACAGTGAGGTGAGGGGGGCAAGGGTGGTGGCGTGCCACCACCGCCACCACCGTCTAGCAGATACGCTGGCGGAGGTTCTTTCTTGGGCGATGAGTGTTTTTGCAGCAGTATCATCGTCGAATCGTACGATGGTGGATCGTTCGGTGAACCGGTGGCGCTATGATTGTGGCTGGTATTACCACCGCTGCCACCATTGTTCGACAGCACCTGTGGTTGGGCGGGTGACGATTGACCATTCACAGTACCACCGCCACCGCCGGTCTGCACTGGCACATTAGAAGGAAGCACGGTTTGAAGCCCGGGCTGCGATGGTTTTGCTCGCAATGGTTGCTTTGGTACGACATTGCCCGTACCCGACGGCCCGGAAGATCCCGGTGCTCCACCGCTATGCCGGCTAGCCGCACCGTCGTGCCCGAGACCCGATGGCGAAGGGGATGGTGGTGTTGCGTAGCCGGTTGCCGCCTTGTTTAGCTTGTGCTGCACCGAAACGGCATACGATGGCGGTGGTGGATTGTTGTGCATCGGATGACCAGCACCGGCCCCACCACCACCACTACCACCGGCAACACCACCGGCCGGTGCCGGCGGTGCGACTGCCGTTTGCAGTATTGGCTTTTGCACTTGCGTCGATTTGACCGAGTGCATTATGATCGGATGTTGCGCAGCTTTTGATGCCGGTGCATGCACGGTAGATGGTTTCGGCTGCAACGGTATCGGTCGCTGAATCGAACCACCCAATCCACCGACGGATCCATTCCCTCCTGCACCGCCACCACCTCCACTGCCCTGCGAAACGGTAATCGGACTGGACGAGCCGATCGATGCGTTCGAGTAGAACCCCGAGCTGGGACTTTTGCGAAAGTCCGACTGCGTGGACGATTGGGTCGGGCTCTGGCGGCTGTGAAACGACGTCAGATAGTTGGGTGGTGACGACGGTCCAATTTGTGGATAGGGTGGCGGTGGTTCATTCCCCGTGTATACCGCCATCTGCTGGCTAAGCTGTTGCTGCACCTGTGGCCCATTCTGCACGATGATCGGCTGCCTTAGCTGGTGGTTCCCACCGCTGGCAATGGGCGACGAACCGCGGGCAGGTGATTGAGAAGCCGCCCCACCGAATTGCCCGTTCCGACCGGATGCCACCGAAGCCGGTGACATGCGCTTCAGCAGATGCATCGGGTTCGGTGGCTGAGGAGTGGACGGCGTGGAGGAGCAGCGCGGTGGCGGTATCGGTGGTGCATCGCTGAAGTTGGTCGGGCAGGGCGATGGTGAGTATTGCGAGCTGCGTCCCACCAGGGCTGCCGACGAGAACGGTTGCTGCGAGTGGGGACTGTTGGAGCGTGAGCTGCCGGCACCGGAATCGAGAGCCGGACTGGTGCGCTGCATGTGCAGCGGCGATTGCGGTGCATCCTTCTCGATGCTCGGTTTGCGCTTCAATGGTGCGACGAGCTGAAAATGGAGCGGTCATGAATGCGAGTGTACATTGGAAAGAAATTCTTTCGGGCAACCCTACCTGACTACCACCCAAAGCTTGACCGGTCTCGTACGGCATCAATTCGTTCTTGATCTGCTCCAATGCTATCGCGTTGTACGTCGAGTGGCGAGCCACTGACAACGGAACTTTGCCGCCTTTTCCATTCATGCTGATTTATAATATGCATAACTTACTACTATTTCCTGGATCTGTAAACGGGTTGTACGGAGAAAAGTATTAGTTTCGACCATTTTTGTACTGAGCAACACATTTATCGCGATTACTATATTATCCTGTCAGAAACATATGGTCCTATATCATTCGCTCTTATGCAAATGGATCAAACGATTTCGGAACCAACGTGCAGATGTGTCCAAGGATACTCAACCCTCAAACGAAACCAAACTCTCTAGGATGCGAAACATCTCCCCTACCGTGAAACTTAGCATAAACACACACACACATACACACACACACACATACACACACAACGAACATTGAGGTGACACGGAAAATCACAGCACACACAGAGCTGCCCCGCTTGCCGCGATGCGAAAAGAAGAGCACACCAAACAAGAAGGCAGAGATCATCTTTTAGCTGCATAAACCGTGACTCACGGCAGAACCATCACCATCATCGCGCGCGCTCGTCTCTCTGCACACAGGCACACATGGCTCACGCTCACAAATGCGTGTTTATTCTAATTATTCGTGGAATGCACGGAATGCAAAGTAGAAAGAACGAAACAAAAAAAAAAGACGTACGAACTGGCAGGAAAAAAGAAGACGTCACACACGTCTCTGTGCGCAGATTTTGTTGTTGTTGCTTCTTTGCATAATGCCATTGCAGGGTTCACAGGTGAGAATTATAATGCCGTGTTGTGTTTTTCAAAACTTACCATCCAGACTTTTTCATCCCAAGTAAGAGTAACTTTAGATTACTGTTTGTCAGAAGCTTTCTGTCGTTTACTAACATAGTTACATAATGTAATGTATAAGCGCATATTTGGTGTAATATTCCAACTATTGATCAAATAATTGGTCAAATAAATTCTGCACTCTTACCACAATACCATCTAAACTGCATTCTAATGTAGGGCATGAGATGGTAAAAATTTACATGAGATGGTAAATTTTAACTTCATTCTTGAAAAACATTCGTTACCCCTGTAAAATCGTTCAGTTTTTTATGTTGTGCAATTTATGTTTATATTGTTGCAACAACAAATGTATATTTTGCCAACATTGTTATTCCACCGGTTATGGTACGATTCCATTTTCCATCGAAACAAAATTAAGTTCGTACCACAAAGAAAGAGTCAGCCTACTCTGTTGTGTTGTGCATTATTTAGCACACATTCATTATTATTGGCAATACTTCTGCGGGACATGCATTGGCCACAGGTGGGTGTGCATTTTGTTGGTACAAGCCGATGGTACGTAACATCATAGCGACCGCCGAAATCAAAGTAAACTGTGTGTTGTGTTGGATGCATTTCGTAAATGTCATCGTGTCCACCGTGTGGAATGGAATGGCAACGTGATTTTGTTTTTCGTCTCCGTCACTGAAATCGCTCGGCACCGATTCTGCCAGATGTGGTTCGCTCGTGTACATTTTTCTTTTCGGAAATGTTTTCTTTACGCCATTCCTCGAACGATGCTGGATTGGTTGCAGATGGTTATTTAGCTTATCACACCGAGAAACCGTTTGTTGTTACGAATTTCCATTCCTCTTACGAACGCTAACAAGATAATCCAGTACGGGAGTGGAAAACCATAGCACGGTTAAAATTCCGTGAGCGATCACACATTTGACGACATCTCTCGCTCGTTTTCCGCAACAGAATCGTTGTTTGATCGACAACCCCACTCCCGCACCGTTCCCACTCCTCTTCACTTCGACCGATGGAATGTGGTGCTGGTGCGCTGAGGCCATACACACCACCATCGGTACTCCATTTTCATCGAAGTTTTGTTTACGCGAGATGGAAACCAACTGTGTGTGTGATCACGGGCCGCATTTTGTCCCCCTTGGCACACGGGGCAGTCATGAGAGGTTTACGGGGGACAATTTTTAATGCAATCCGATTCAGGGAATCGCGCGTAGTAGCCACCACACAAAAAAAAACGACACATGTACGTACACACATTCACACACACGCGCGTACAAAAACACAACCATGCTCACACACACACGCACACACACACATACACACACAACGACACACTGCACGATGGGATTGCTTCCAATTCCACATTCCACAATCCCTTCGGTCAGCGATTATCGAATATTCCATTGCGTTTTCTCCTTGTAGCAACGCGACCGTCTGTGTCTGTGTGTGCGTGTGTGTGTGTGTGTGTATATATGTCTTTCCCCTAGAATATCACCTCGATCGTACACTGTCCCACCCCCCATCCCCCCCCCGCATCATTTGCCATTTCACACGCGTTTTGATCTCGACGAAAATAAGATTCCACATACCAATGCAATTTCTTCTCCCGCACAGTCTGTGCGTTCATTCTTTTCTTTCGCTTCTTGTGCTTCTTCTGCTTCTCATTCCACCACTAGAGCACCACCATTCACGGGCACATTTTCTCCCGTTCTTCCGTGTACCCACCCGACCGATCAACACTTCACGATGGGGAACGGGAGGGAGCCCTTCTTTCCAAGATATGCACGCACGCACGCACGCAATCACGGACGCAAATACGTCCTCTTCTTCATCGCACATTCACGTACGCACACGCACCATAGCCGAGGATGACAACCCAGGCGAGAGGAGGAGGAACGAATCGACACACACCAGAGAGTGAAGGATAGAAGAAAAAAAAACGGGGCCACCAATTTTACCTTCGCATATTTCACTGGCAAATATTGCGGTGGGGTGCGCGTTTCACAGCAGATCGCGAGGGATCAGTAGTAGTGCTCAGGAAGCAATTCCTCGTCACGAAAATATCGAATTTTTGTAGTTTTGACGTTTATCAACAACACAAAAAAGCACACACATACGCACGCACACACACTCGGCGCTGTGCTTTCAGCGATCCGACATGTCGGTGCTGAATACGATCTGGTGTGATGAAAACCACAATAACCGAGCTAGCGAAGTTCGTCCTCAACTTTCATGAACTGAACGTGATACTATAAACGTGCTAGTATTAAGTTCGAACTAATGTTCGAATTTTCGCTGAATGTTTCTATATTCCGCGCTTTTAATTTCATTTCATCCGTAGGGTTTCAATGCGTGCCGCAATTTGTACCGAACAATTCACTAGTAATTTTCAATAAAACAAGCATTTTACTTCAATAATTTCTGCCGCTTGAATTGGTTATCTCATTTGTGCGCAAATTTTATTGCAATCCGTATTCCGAATGGTCCAACCCGTTTGGCGCAAACACCTTTACCTGTCAAACATGACCAACTGTCAAAGAACATGATCCAACATGGCTGATACAAAACTTTGTGGTACATCGTGGTAGATTGCCGTCGTACGGCATTTTTCTCATTTTTTACGGAGTAAACTACGGAAAAGGGAACTAAATCGTGAATCCGAGAGTACGCAAAGTGAAACGCGATACGCGAAAGCGTGAGGTCACGATAGGTAGTGTGCATACGTCGCGGGAAAGAATGCAAATTTTCCCGTCGCCCATCACTGAATGTGCGACTTGATGCATCATCGCTGTCGGCATCGATTACAACGTTGCATTTTCCAGCTTCGAGTATCGTTTTGCAGCGGTCCTTGAACCCTGTGCATCAGCTGGTCAAACACGCGAATATCGCAGGGTGGCGAGCATTTGGAAACAGCGGAAAATATTGCAATCGCACTTGGTTTGTGTTTTTGCGTTGTGTCATCAGAGGAACGGAAGGGACGTTCCAAGGGAAGCAAGCGGAGAAACGAAACAGTCGTCTTCTTCTGCAGTGAAACCTCTCGAAAGAAAGCCACCTGAGTAGTAGAGTTTGTTGAATCAAATCTGCTGGAGTAGGACCCAAATCCCCGGCAAAAGCTATGGCCGATTTCATCGATTCAGAAGCAGAGGAGAGCGAGGTAAGCAGTGCGCAAGGGCGCACGCACGCCTATATATATGTGTGTGTGTGAGTGTGTATGTGAAGGATGTGCATTATCCCTGAACTTCGATTACCAGCCGTGGGACCATATATTAATCGTTAACCTTCACGCCTGTGAAAGATATTGTATCGTATGCCAAAAAAAATCATATTTACATCTGTACATCTTTACTTGCAGGAGGAGGAGGAGTTGGAACCGCATGAGCGCAAAAAGTTAAGGAAAAATAAGGCCGTTTCAGACAGTGAGGATGAAGAAGAAGGTGAGCACTGTTCGGACCGCCGAACACGATAGTATTCATTTGTTTCGAACTTTGTTCGCCATGACAGGATGCAAATCTAATCTACCATATGAGATCCAGAGCCGCATTGTTGATCAGTTCTTTCATAAGACTTCTAAAACGTCTCATCCTGAGCAATTTTATGCCTGATGTCAGTGTTATCGTAAGGTTAGAACTCCCATGTTGAGATGCAAAAAGAATTGTATAATGGCCACAATTTAAGCGAGGTTCTGTACGTCCTTGAACTCGATCACTTGGTATTTTATGCATTTTTCGAATCGTACCCACTAGTGCCCACCAATTTTGATTAGAGCATACATTTTGCTTAAGGATTGATTTATAGGGCAAAAATGTACAAAACCAGCCAGATGTGCAGTCTGTCCGTTCCGTTAGCAGTTTGAATGCAAATCTTCACCAAGTGAATGCATTTCTCACGACTACTGGACTGTCACGAGAGTTTAAATACCGGGCGATACTGGTTGTTAGTTTATTACGCCCTGCTTCGAAGTCCGGAACTGGAAGAGGAGAACCATCTGCTTCATACCAGATAGATCCAGTTCCAGAAAGTGGGTCCAGTGTTCACCGTTTACTTTTATTTATATCCATGTGCCACAATGTCGCAGCAGGTTCTGGTGCGTGGATGTAAATGTAAGGCGGAAAGTACAAGCAGGTTTGCTCGCATTTGCATACGGTGGCGTGCTGTTATGCACGTACAAAACCCCATGAAGAAATCCCGTCTAGACCGGCGCCCGGGAAAACCGGGACACTTGTGTGCACGTGAACTGGTTGTACCGGTTGAATGAATTGTCTTGCTAGAATCGAAAATGCGCAGAAGAATGTTAATTAGCATTACAATTGTTAGCGATGAAATTGTACGAATTGTTGCATAAGCCATACTACGCTCCTTGTTTTGACGAGATGTCGATGATTGAGGATCTGTAATGGGGTTTTAAACATTTATTTTGTATCGACATGCGCTTCACAGATGATGACGACCGATTGCGCGAGGAGCTGAAGGATCTGATCGACGATAACCCGATTGAGGAGGAAAGCGACAATGATGATTCGGACGATGGATCCGAAGGCGGTCATCACAAGCGCAAGAAGAGTGATGATGAGCTGGACGATCGACTCGAGGACGACGATTATGAGCTGATCGAAGAAAATCTTGGCGTGAAGGTGGAACGGGTTAGTTGAAGGCTGCAAAGCAAATGGAGCATTTGAATGATTTCATGTATAGCTAAATGGGAAATTTATTTCTATCGGTTTTGATTCAATAGAAACGTTTCAAGCGGTTGAAAAAGTTCACCAACGATGATGGCAGCGATGGGGAATCGGGCGACGAGGGCATGATACGGGAAACGATCGAAAATCGATTGTTCGATGCTGCATCCGAAGATGACGAAGAACGGGCATCGGACCATGAGGGTGGTCAGCGTGATTCGATGGCGAACGTGCGCGAACATTACGACGAGGAAGAAGACGAAGAATCGGATGCGGACGACTTCATCGTCGATGACGATGGTGTGCCAATCAGCGATAAGCGCAAGAAGCGTAGGCACATCTTTACTGACGCTTCGCTCCAGGAAGGACAGGATATCTTCGGTGTCGATTTTGATTACGACGAGTTTGAGAAGTATGACGACGAGTACGAGGAGGGCTCGGAAGCGGAGGATGAATATGAGGAGGAGCAACTAGAGCAGGTTGATCGGCCCAGTGGCGAACGGGGCAAAAAGGCCAAACCGACCGCCCGGAAACGAATGCTGAAAAAATCCATCTACGAAATTTACGAACCGAGCGAACTGAAGCGAGGTCATTTTACAGATAATGATAACGCGATACGTAAGCTTGATGTGCCGGAGCGAATGCAGCTGCGCGACGTACCTGTGACGGCTGTGCCTGAGGGTTCGAATGAGTTGGACGAGGAAGCGGAGTGGATTTATCAGCAGGCGTTCTGCAAACCGCACGTTTCCGATCAGGGGACGGTAACGCGAAAACCTCCGTCGAATGTGCCGAAAATCAAGCATACGCTAGATTTTATGCGCAACCAGCACCTGGAGGTACCGTTCATTGCATTCTACCGAAAGGAGTACGTGCAACCTGATCTGAACATTAACGATTTGTGGAAGATCTACAAGTTCGACTCGATGTGGTGTCAGCTGTTGGGGCGCAAATCTTCCCTGCAGCGGCTGTACGAAAATATGCGCACCTATCAGCTGGACAAGCTGATGGAAAATCCAGATGCACCGATACCGGAGGATATGCGTATCATCCGGGATGAGGATCTGTCGCGATTGCGTTCGGTGCAATCGCACGAAGAGCTGAAAGATGTGCATCTACATTTTCTGCTGTATTACGCGCACGACATTGTACCGATGAGGGCGCGGTTAAGGGAAAAGTCACGACAGCAAAATCCACTGGTAACGAAAAAAGTGCCCACCATTAAGAAGAAAAATCCCGAAGATGGAGAAACGGAAGAGAATGAGGCTGACGCTGAAGAGAATGGAGAAGAGGATAAAGAGCAGGCGGAAGAATATGAGGAAAAGCAGAAAGCGACTGAACAAGAGCTAACCGTTGGCGGCCGGGACGGTAAGGTAGATCAGGCCGCCGGTAAGGAACGAGTACGGTTGAACATTGATGTTGGGCCGTACGAGATTTGCCGGAAGCGTGGTCTCACTGGATTGACGAAGCGGTTTGGCTTGACGCCGGAACAGTTTGCGGAAAACGTGCGCGACAGCTACCAGAGGCACGAAGTCGAGCAAGAAACGAAGGAACCGCTCGAGGTGGCCAAAGAGTACATGGGTACAACGTTCGAGTCACCGGAGGAGGTATTACAGGGCGGCGTGTTTATGGTGGCACGCCAGCTCGCTCGTGAACCACTGTTTCGGAAGTGCATCCGGGAGCTGTATTTTGAGCGTGCCAAGCTCAATGTGCGCCCCACGAAGAAGGGCATGAAAGAGATCGATGAAACGCATCCGTGCTACACGATGAAGTATTTGAAGGAGAAACCGGTGCGCGATCTGACCGGCGATCAGTACCTGAAGCTGTACATCGCCAAGGAAGACAAGCTGCTGACGATGGAATTTGTGGACCGGATCGAGGGCAACACGTCGGGCGATTTCCTCGAGGAACTAAAGGCGCTCTATCACCGTGACGAGTTTGCGAAGAACGTACAGGAGTGGAACAAGGTGCGGGCGGATTGTGTGGTGCTGGCAGTTAACCGAATGGTCATACCGGATTTAAAGCGCGAGCTGCACAACACACTGCTGACCGAAGCGAAGGACGCAGTGTTGCGCGTGTGCTGCCGGAAGCTGTACAACTGGATCAAGGTAGCACCGTATCGGCCACCGGTGCCGGATTTTGACGATTACGAGTGGGAAACGACTAGGGGTGTTCGTGTGATGGGGGTCGCTTACGTGCCTGACTACACGCAGTCTGCTTTCGGAGCGATCATCGCACCGGACGGGGAAGTGACGGACTATCTGCGCATACCTCACCTGTTGAAAAAGAAGAACGCGTATCGCGAGTCGGAGAAACAGTGCAAGGAGACGGATCTGCGCACGATCACGAATTTTATCCGCAGCAAAAAGCCGCACGTGATCGTGATCGGAGGCGAATCGAAGGATGCGCTGATGGTGCAGCAAGATTTTGTCGAGTGCTTAAAACGCTTGCAGGAGGAAGAACAGTTTCCCCAGATAGCGGTCGAGATCGTGGACAACGAGCTGGCGAAAGTGTACGCTAACTCGATCAAGGGTACGAGTGATTTTAAGGAGTATCCACCACTGCTTCGGCAGGCTATTTCGATCGCACGCCGTGTCCAGGACCCACTGGTAGAGTTTTCGCAGTTGTGCAACTCGGACGAAGAAATCCTCTGTCTGCGCTACCATTCGCTACAGGAGCAGCTAACAAAGGAGGAACTGTTGGAAAACATTCAGCTGGAGTTTATCAATCGCACCAACGAGGTAGGCGTGGATGTGAATCTGGCCGTGCAGAATCCACTGACGGCGAACTTGGTACAGTTCATCTGCGGGTTGGGCCCGCGCAAGGGTCAAACCATGCTAAAATTGTTAAAGCAGACAAACTCACGGTTAGAAAACCGGACGCAGCTCGTTACGACGTGTCACATGGGTCCGAAGGTGTTTATCAACTGTTCCGGGTTTATCAAGATCGATACAAACTCGCTTGGGGACAGCACGGAAACGTACGTGGAGGTACTGGACGGGTCACGAGTGCATCCGGAAACATACGAGTGGGCACGCAAGATGGCGGTCGATGCACTGGAGTACGACGACGAAGAAGCTAATCCGGCCGGTGCACTGGAAGAAATTCTGGAAGCACCCGAACGACTGAAGGATCTCGATCTGGACGCGTTTGCTATCGAGCTCGATCGGCAGGGCTTCGGTAACAAGAGCATCACGCTATACGACATCCGGGCGGAGCTGAACTCTCGCTACAAAGACCTCCGGACACCGTTCCGCTCAGTAACGTCGGAGGAATTGTTCGATTACCTCACGAAGGAAACTCCCGAATCGCTGTACGTCGGCAAGATGATGCTGGCGACGGTGACCGGGTTTACCTACCGAAAGCCCCAAGGTGAACAACTCGACCAGGCGAATCCGGTGCGCAATGATGAGACTGGCTTCTGGCAGTGTCCGTTCTGTATGAAAACCGAATTTCCCGAGCTGTCCGAGGTGTGGAATCACTTCGATGCAGGGGAGTGTCCGGGACAGGCGACGGGTGTACGGGTACGCTTCGATAACGGGCTGAATGGATTTATTCACATCAAGAATCTGTCGGACAAGCACGTAAAGAACCCGGAGGAACGTGTGCAGATCGGACAGACGGTGCACGTGCGCGTGACGAAGATTGATATTGAGCGATTTTCGTTGGAATGTTCCTCGAAAAGCTCGGACCTGGGCGATCGCAAGCAGGAGTGGCGACCGCGGAAAGATCCCTGCTACGACCAGGAAACGGAAGAGGCAGATTCAAGGAAGGAGGCCGACTCGAAGAAGCAACAGGCACGGCAGCAGTACGTGAAGCGCGTTATCGTGCATCCGTCCTTTCACAACATCTCATATGCGGAGGCGTTGAAGCTTTTGGAAAGTTACGATCAGGGCGATGTGATTGTGCGACCGTCCAGCAAGGGTTCCGATCATCTGACGGCCACGTGGAAGGTAACGGACGATATCTACCAGCACATCGATGTGCGCGAGGAGGGCAAAGAAAACGTGTTTAGCCTTGGCCAAACGTTGTGGATCGGTAACGATGAGTTTGAAGATCTGGACGAAATCATCGCCCGGCACATTACCCCGATGGCCATCTATGTGCGTGATTTGCTCAACTACAAATACTACCGGGACACGGACGGTGGTTCGAAGGAAAAGGCGGAAGAAATTATCAAAGCGGAAAAGCAGAAAAANACGATATCTACCAGCACATCGATGTGCGCGAGGAGGGCAAAGAAAACGTGTTTAGCCTTGGCCAAACGTTGTGGATCGGTAACGATGAGTTTGAAGATCTGGACGAAATCATCGCCCGGCACATTACCCCGATGGCCATCTATGTGCGTGATTTGCTCAACTACAAATACTACCGGGACACGGACGGTGGTTCGAAGGAAAAGGCGGAAGAAATTATCAAAGCGGAAAAGCAGAAAAATCCCAACAAAATCCACTACATCGTTTCGGTGTCGAAAACGTACCCGGGACGGTTTCTACTGTCCTATTTGCCGCGCAACAAGTTCCGACACGAGTACGTGACCGTTACACCCGATGGGTACCGGTTTCGGCATCAAACGTTCGATTCGGTCAATTCGTTGCTCAAGTGGTTCAAGGAGCACTTCCGCGATCCAATACCGGACGATACGCCCAAGAGTACGCCCAAGGTTGGAGGGATGTCGTCGCGCACACCGTACGGCAGTACGCCCAAGTTTAGCGATATTAATAGTGAGTTGAATTTGTTGTGCTATAGAATGTTGATAAAATTGAGCAATTTTTTTAAAAAAACTGCCTTTTTATCTACCACAGGTGAAACAATCGAGTCGGTCGCAAAGAATATGCCTTCGCATATGCTGAATTCATTGTCGGCCGCGGCACATCGCACGCCCCATTATTCCTTCACGCCACTCGAGTACGGTTCGAGTAATTTTGTGACCACGGTAAGTTTATGCGTGTCCAAGTTGGTTCAGTAGGTTAAACTATTCGGGTCAGTGCAAGAAAGCATAAGCAACTCCGCACCCAAAAGTAGTAGGTGTAATGAGTTCCGATCCAATTATATTGTTTTTGGTCATCCACGAAGAATGGATATATTCCAATATACTTATTTTGTTTACATCCTTCAACAGCCCTACACACCGAGTGGACAGACACCGTACATGACGCCGTACCAGCAAACGCCTCACTTCTCCCAAACGCCTCGTTACGGTACCTCCACACCATCGCAGTACTCCAACAAATCCTCCTATACCGGCATTCCGACCGGTCATCCGCCACCCTCCGCCAGTCACCACGGCTACAAATCGTCATCCTCCGCACGAGGCATGGGTGGTGCGAGCAGTGCGGCCAGCAGTAGCAGCAGCGGCCTTATGATGATGCAGCAACCGTCACCGTACTCTAACAGCAGTGACCATCACTACCGTTCGCAGTCGTCGGCAGCGCAGCAGATGCACCATTCGCGCAACAACGAGTACGACAGCTGGTCAAAGGCAACCGATTCCTGGAGCAACCGCGGCGGTAGCAGTATGATGAAAAGCCACCACGCTTCATCGGATCGAAGGTAAGTAAATTTATTAAACAGGGAATCATTTCATCTGGTACTAACGTTATGCTGTTGTTTTCTGTATAGCTCTAGCGGATCGTATCATCATCATCATGGTAGTAGTGGTGGTGGCGGCAGGTCAAGTGATTCTGTGACCTCGTCCAACTCGCACGACCATCGCATGACACCTAGATCATCCTCCAAATATTCGGCCAGCAGATCACCGATGCCGCCACCCTCTCAACCACCTCCCCAGTCAGCACCATCCCAACCGGCCCCAACGGCATCAACGTCTTCTGCGTCATTGACACTCGGCGATGCGACGCCACTGTGGGACGAATAAGCTGTTCAAGCAGCAGTGGCCCGAACGGACTGTACTTGCTCGTCACCTTCCATCACTGGGGCTCTGAAACCTCCTGGTGAAACAATCGTCAATCGCAATCAAACAAACCACGCGTCGTATAAAAAGTGATATAAGGAAACTATATTCAGGAACGGATCGTGCATCGATCGGTGTACGAACGGATGATAAAAGCAAACTTCAACTTTATCCTACTTACTGTTTTTGCAATAAACGGCATGGGGGCACGGTCCAGCTGTCGCATATTGGACTTTGGATTCGCCACCAGGCTGGAAGACGATCACGAGCCTTCCGCTGAGATCTAGCAGAACGATGCCGGAAGCAGTCGAATACGCAGCGCCCAATCAAGGACAGCAACCACCGCCGCCAGCAGACTACGCTGGTCGATCAACTTTCGATTGCGTCTCAATCGCGTACAGATGGTGTGTCCCCGTCAAGGAAAAACATTTGAATTTTACCAGTCCGCAATACGAGCGATACTGTGCTGATGTTCGGCTTGTGGAAGACCTAAGGTTAGGGTAAATGTGGTTACTGTAACGGTCGTCAAAACAGCAAATGCTTTATCACGTGTTATTTGCATGTTTTCCTACGTGACACAGGATGGCCCTACTGAAGGATGGTAATGGTTTATGTTTCACGTGGAAGAAGATGATCATGTTGATAATGGGCAGCAAACAAACATGAGTGCGATTTTCGTGTAGTATTAGACTTAATAATGCAAAATCCTTTTCTAGCGTCTAAGGTCCTTAATAAAAAATATAGACATTTTTTTTAAACAGTACACACATCAATTGGTTACACGTGCTCCTTTTACGAAGTTCCCTTCATTTGAATTTTAGTACATTTCACACGTTTTAGTACACACCAACAGGCAAAACGTTTCTGTTCTGTCTTTTCTACCTTTCTTCTACTAGTGGGTGCCACATGTAGATGTGTGTGTGTCTGTGCGTGTGTATGCACAGGAGGGAGGCGATTCGTTCAATTGACATTGGAGCTCGGAACCGATCATGCGGTCGACGCGTGTTCCAACCCGAACGGTGAAACAACCGAAATAGACGCGAACCGTCTCGAAGGAAGGGGATTGGAATATGTGGCGGTACGGTGGGGGCCATCCACCCGGTTTCGATAAACCGGAATGGTTTGGCGGTGGCAGTTTTGGTGTTTAATGATGAGACCCAGATCCGCTGGCAAAACCGCTTCGAACCGGATCGGCAAGGAAAAAAGGCGGCACCAGATATCTCGATCCGGTTCGCAGGATGGATGCGTTTAATCGGTAAACTGTCGTTTTTATGTGTTTTGTTTCATGTTTTTTTTTCTTTATGTTTTTTGTTTTATCTTCCCCGTGCTTTTTTTTCCTTATTTCGGCGAATGTACCTTCCTTTCCAACGCCACCAAAAAGAACATTACTGTGTGGGGGAGCTCTGCTATACTCTTCGAAGGATTGTTCGCCTTTTCTTTGTGTGTATAATTTTCAATTTCATCTCGGTTTTGTCATTTTTAACTTCTCCCTGCGATAGAGTGCAAACGTTGCTGGAAGCTGGTTTGAAAATTTTCCATTTCTGCATTTTAATGGTTTGCCGATTGTGCATGTGCTTATGGAAAAGAGCACGATCGCAAATGGGAAGAAAATGGCTGATCAACATCTCCGGTTGGTTCGGTGGAGTGCAGTTTTTTGGACTTTGGTATAGAGCTGTATCTTTTTAACATTTGGTTTAACATTGGCACGAAAGCTTATTACTTAGCGTTGCTTATGTAAGAAACTTTCTTTTATGAAACGATCACCGGATCAAAAAAAAAAACCATTCTAATGTACCAGAAAGAATGGCTGTTGTTGCAGAAAGGACAATCGGCATGAGGAGGATGGGGTGGAATGGCTCAAATTCTTACCGTTGCGATGGCAGATTTGTTGGAATTTCCCTTGGTGTGTTGGAATATCCCAACGAATTTGCCATTCCGCATGGTTGCATGCTTGTTTATGCATACAGCATATTGGCAAGTTACTACGCCACAAGGTATTGATTTGTCTTGCTAATCGTTATAAGCACTCAGCATTTTAACGACTTTGGCTTAATTCTAGCCAGTTATAATCATACGAAACCTTAACCTTTAGCCAGAGAAAGATAGCGGAAACGATACAAAACAAAAGACTTAAAGCCGCAAGACAACGAACATTTCAAGGACGTTGACACCCTTTTGTGGCGCAATATTGTGGTAAACGCTATATAGAAATGAATACAACTCTACTGGGCTAGTTTACCAATGAATAGTACATTCTGTAGCGCCGTAGAAAAATGTTCATCCTGCGTATGATGATGTGTATGAAGGATGTGCAAAAGCACGTTCTCGTCAATGTTGCTGAATCCAATAATTGAATAGCATCCAGAAAAGAGCAAAAAATGCTTTAAGGAATATAACGATTCTCCCAAAAAATGACGAAAAGATAATAAAACTACAAAAGATTAGTTTAGTAATGCGATTGAAGATGAAAAGGATTAAACTAAATGCAAACCTCAGAAGATCATCACGGTGTTGGACTTTGATCTGCATGAAGGCGGTACCTTCGCATGATCATGCTATGCCCATTGCATACTTTCAAGCGCGCTCCATATGGCTACACAATATTACTGATCCTTAGCGGTTCTAGAGGTTCTAATCTGTACTTGCGATATAACGATATGCTAATCATAATCTTAAACTATCTTGATCAACCGTTTTACTAGACCGGTGGTTGATCTTGTCCAAATCTGCTCCACGATCATCCATGTTTCTTCGTAGAATTCCCCCAAAAAAAAAAAAATGAAGCATTAGATCCTAACAGATATGAAGAGGACCTTTTGCTGGTTGGATGTGGTCCCTTGTTTGTTGCACGGGAGATGTTGATGAATTCATCGACGAAACTCGTTCATACGTAGCAGCGACTCAGCAGGCAGGCAGGCAAGCAAGTGGCAGTTCCCCAAGATGGGAACCAGTTTTTTTTATTCGCAGTTTTACAGATACGAAGGAGAGTGTCCAGAAGAGAAACGCGCCTGTCTAGGAGGGGTAGAGCGAGTAGAGCTGTGTGGCGAGATGACGTCTTGTATACGCTCAACCCCCGCACAACCCGCACTCATCCATCCGGGGTGACCGAGTCTCTTCTCGGGCTAACGCATCGGAACGGTTCTCTGCCATCGGGCGTATAAAAGTGGGCGCGAGAGCGCTCGATCCCGTCAGTCTCCTTCAGCACGGAACAGTCAGCAGTATTCGTTTCGGTCGCATGATTTGATTCAATTCAAAAGTTTAGAAAAATAAATTGGTGTCAATGTTAATAGTTAAATCAGACTCAACGCTCAAGTTTCTGCCATCCGTCAGGTAAATACAAAGCCAGCATGCGATCTTTTTTTTTTATACTTCACTGTGTGTGATCAGACTATATGAAGTTAGATCTTGCAAAGGGTCATACGCAAAAGAGCGTAGGATTATGGTTCTCAAGTGCTGTGTTCCCAAGGAGGATAGCTAGGATTCTCCAATGATCACGTGTGTAGACGTCACCAAAAGTGTCCCAGTGTGTGCTACTAGTGATCCGAAGACACTCAGCTCCTTTTCTTAAGCTATACTTTCGTTTGGTGGTTTGGTCCTTTCTCTCGTTGAGGTTCTTCTGATTTTTAATTGTGGAGAATTCGTTTGCAAGATGTAAAATTTCAGGGATGACTCGCAAACCGGTTCCAAATCGCACACGCTCTCAGCGCGTGACTACGTGGAGCTGAACAGGTATCGCTTTCCGGTTTCGACTCCACTCCCATCCGCCTGTCACGTACTGTATTAGTGATAGGGAAGGTTTTTTTTTGTTGTAGATTAAAACTGAACGATCGGTATATCGCCAATCGCCGTACGATTACCATATCGATGCAAGATCTAACGAAAGTGTCTGTCTCTCGATGCCACAAAATGTCACCTTTTGCTTATCAATCTCCGCTCCATATGCTCTGATCTCGTTGTGTAGGCTTATCAACAACTTGAACAACCGCAAAGGTAGCCGTACGGGAAATTCCGGCAACCATCTCGAGTTCCAGGTGCTCACCCAGATTCAGTACGTACCCTGAGAGCGGTAACTTCCCGAAACCGAGCGCACTAGAATGCAGGATCGTTCGAGCACAATGGCCAGACAGAACCAACAGTCGGCATACGCCAAAGCCCCGGGTGGCGGAAACGTGAAGAAGAGCACCGGCTACACCAGTCCTACCTCGCAGACGAAATCTCCCAACGGCAACAATGCCGGCAACGGTAGCTGGGGACCTCACTTCAAAAATCGGGATCATTTCGTCAGCATGCATTTCTCGTGAATGGTGAATGGCTGGTTGAGAGTGTCACACCAGACTCGTGCCCAGATCACACCGCAAGGTCCTCCCGAGACATTAGTGTTTAGTGTGTGATATTATTATTTTTCTATCTTTTTTTTGTGTGTGCTGAAAGTATGGAGATAGTTTGGTTAATAAATCCCATTAAATTATTCGTATTTTGAATAAGACTGTGCAAAAACGGTGCGTGGTTGTTGTTGGTTTTTCTTGGGTTGTGATGACTTACCGGAGATGGATTGTTTAAGGCCACAGCCACCATGGATAGCTTATTTATTCATTGCCATTAAGTTGTTATCTTGCGCTTAATCCTGGTACAAAAAAGAAACCCATTCGCTTTAAGTTGCATATTAACTGCATCTGTGTGATGGGAATGGGACGAATACAGTGCACGAGGTGAAGAAATCGGTACCCGAGACGCGCGCTGATTTCACATGTTGGCGCTATTGCATCATCTTTTCTTTCTAAAGGAAGCTTTCATAAACATCCCCCTTGAAGGACCGGTTATGGTAAGAGGATCGAAGGAAAAGTGTTTTCTTACTAGAATGTACCCGAAGTGAGTGATGTTTTTATGCTTCACGCATTAGATGACCTCGAGAAGCATTCTGAGAGTTGTTTGGTGTTCGTTATCGTATCCTCTTTTTTTACTACTGGTCGATTTCGCACCGCTCTAGTATGCATATTTTAGCGTTTCTTGACTTTTGAAAATAGCTGGCTGGAGAGTTACAGCCTTACGCGCTACCCAAAATCTCCCGCATTCAAATGTTGTTCTAGAGAAAAGTTCAAAGTAGCATACAGTACAAGACCAAACAATGTTGAGCTTCCTCGGATTTATCCAAATATCCCAACTACGTTATGAGAATGACGCCAGATACCCAAAGCCGATGAGTCGTACAGAACAGGCGCAGTAGGCATGCCGGCATGATCGATCGGAAGATCTTATACGTGATCAATTATTATCACCTTATTTCGCATTTCAATAAAGAATTCCGTGCCTCATGATTTCCTTTCATATGAACGTTTGCTAAAATCTTATCTGTGGGATCCATACGATCTTGTATTCGATCTACATGCGTGCTTGCTACGATGAAAACTTCTAGATTAAATTTGATACCGGTTCTATTGTCTGATCGGAGAAGATTGGTGTAGCTAACATGGATGCTTCGTGCCATCTCCATAGAACTACGTAACTATCAGTATTGAACAGGTAATATATGACCATAGCAAAAGGACACAAGGGTGCTAAATTTGTTTACCTACCTATAGTAAACACTTACCATGAAAGAATCTCAAAAGAGAATTGCTCACCTAACTTTTAATACACCCCATCGCAAACCGTTTTGTTTTGATTGCTGTGCGCGTTTGATTTTGTTGCTCGCGACTGTCAAAATTTGCTTGTCGCAGCGCATGGTGATCAAAGTGGGCTGTGAACCGACCTGCCCGTTCCCACACCTATGTGTCACAGCGACCGAAGTAAACTAAACAACGTTTTTTCGCGAACATCGGTCGGACGAAAAAGGCGCACCGCTTGTTAACCGTCCATCGCGTAATGTAAATAAAGTGATCGGTGGTAGGAAAAGTCTGCGAAAGCATCCGGAACACGATGGTATTTTACTTCACCAGCAATGTCGTTCAGCCACCGGTGACACTGTTCATGGGTTTGGATAAGTATGAAAGTAAGCCTCACACATGCCGGGCCAGCGCTTTGGCTGGGCTGTTGGAGTCGAGCCATGTCTCACCATCGTATTGTCACCATCTTTTTGTTACGCAGATGAAGATCTTATCAGATGGGGCTGGCCGGAAGATGTGTGGTTCCACGCACACAAGGTGTCCTCGGCCCACGTGTATCTCCGGCTCGAGCCGAGCCAAACGCTGGACGACATCCCATCGTCCGTGCTGGAAGACGCCTGTCAACTGGTCAAGGCTAACAGCATCAGCGGAAACAAGATGAACAACGTCGACATAGTCTACACGATGTGGGACAATCTGAAGAAAACGGCCGCCATGGAAGTCGGCCAGGTGGCATTCCATCGCGAAAAGGAGGTCCGCATGTTTAAGGTCGAAAAGCGCAGCAACGAAATAGTGAATCGTTTGAACAAGACAAAACGTGAGGAATCGATCGACTTCCGGGCGGAGCGTGAGAAGCGAGATGCACTGGAACGTGCCGACAAGAAGCGAATGGCACGGGAGCAACGGGAACAGGAAAAGGAGGAAGAAAAGCGACGCCAGGAGGAAGCGGAACTGCGAAGCTACAATTCGTTGATGAAGCCGGAAAACATGACCTCCAACTATGACGCTGGTAATGATTCGGATGAGTTTATGTAGGGCGCGAGGATAGGAGAGAGAGACAATGAAACTGTTGTTGTACCGGCACGGCGGAAGGATTACGAATAAATTATTAATTGTTTATTTTCACTGTATCGGTACGGTTTTCGTCGTACACGTTCGAAAAGGCAAAAAAAACTAGATGTTTGGATAAAATCCGTCAGTTTGGTTCAAATTACGCAGGAATGATGCTGGATCGTTAGTAAGAGACTAGCTACAGTTGCACATTAACAGCGCCAAGAGCTTCCCGAATCCACTGTGGGACAGTATCATCCGGAAAGCGTACGGCCATGTACGATTTCACAAACTCTGGAAATCGGTCCTCCTGGATGGCGTCCCGCATATCGCTCATTAGTCGCAGCTGGAAGGCCACATTGTGTACGCTCACGATGCTGCATGCCACCGGTTCGACGGTGACGATGTGATGCAGATAGGCCCGGGTGTACGTCCGACACGTTGAACAATCGCATTCGTCCTCAATCGGTCGCATATCCTTGGCGAAGGTGCGCTGCTTCAAGTTGATCTGTCCGGCACGTGTCAGTGCACATCCAAAGCGTGCCGTTCGCGTTGGAAAAACGCAATCAAACATGTCCACACCGAGCGCCACGCACACTACCAGATCGGCCGCAAAGCCGACTCCCATCAGGTAGCGCGGTTTGTCTTCCGGCAGCAGATCCGTGCACAGATGCACCGTGCGCCAAAACTCATCCTTACTTTCACCGCCACTAAGTCCACCCACAGCAAATCCTCTTGTGTTACGCTTGGTCAGTTCGGCCGAACACACACGTCTCAAGTCCGGCTGCAATCCGCCCTGTACGATGGGGAAAATGCTCTGATCATTATCACGACCGTGGGCGGCAATGCTTCGATCCAGCCAGCGAATCGTTCGATGCATTGCCTCTTCCACGCGCGGTCCCGTTGTCGTCGTTTTGACCACATCGTCCAGCTGCATCATAATGTCCGCCCCGATTGCATTCTGTATCTCCATGCTCCGTTCGGGCGTTAGCATGCACTCGCTGCCATCGTACGGGCTCTGGAACCGTACGCCCTGTTCCGTTATTTCTGCCAGCTGCAACAGCGAAACCATNTATCACGACCGTGGGCGGCAATGCTTCGATCCAGCCAGCGAATCGTTCGATGCATTGCCTCTTCCACGCGCGGTCCCGTTGTCGTCGTTTTGACCACATCGTCCAGCTGCATCATAATGTCCGCCCCGATTGCATTCTGTATCTCCATGCTCCGTTCGGGCGTTAGCATGCACTCGCTGCCATCGTACGGGCTCTGGAACCGTACGCCCTGTTCCGTTATTTCTGCCAGCTGCAACAGCGAAACCATTTGAAATCCACCGGAGTCGGTCAACAGTGCCCGAGGCCAACCCATGAAACGATGCAAACCGCCCGCCTTCTCCAGCACGGTCGTTCCGGGACGCATTCCAAGGTGGTACGTATTGCCGAGCATTATGCGACAATCCAGTGCCAGCAGCTGCTCTGGCAGCACACCCTTTAGCGTGCCCTGTGTGCCAACCGGCATAAACACAGGCGTATCGACGTCAGCATGTCGTACGCTCATTACGCCAACGCGTGCCTTTGTCACACTGCATTTTGCGGTCACGCGGTACTGCAACGGTGCAATGTGGTTCGAATCCACGGACGCTGCAGCTCCGTTCGGAAGAGTTGATGTTTCCATCGCGGTGGATGTTGCTTGCCGCACAAAAGCGTTCCTAGCGGGCACGTGCACACCCGTGGTAAAAAGAAGTTTGATTACTCTTGATGTAAACATTCAATCGAGCCGGCGCGCGCGCTTCTTCTACCTCTTTGTTTTCTTTCGCGCCGGATAGCCGCGGCTGTTGGTTGACGATGTTGCGCGATTATGAAGAAACGGAACAAACCTTACTGAAGATGTTATTGAAGAAAAAATAAAACGACTGGTTAGCTGTAAATTGTAAGTTTTTGGTGGTTAGATAAAAAGTTTGTATTAATTTTAAAAAATTTGCTTTCGCAATTTCTTCATATTGGAGACTTTTTTCACTGGGTTGTGACATTTTAAAATCTGACATTATCAAGATGCATACAAGAAAGGCGGTGGTGATTAAATTAAACGTTGGTCTATACAAATAAGCATATTACAAGCAGCAA
Source organism: Anopheles rivulorum (assembly GCA_018908115.1). Lineage (NCBI taxonomy): Eukaryota > Metazoa > Arthropoda > Insecta > Diptera > Culicidae > Anopheles > Anopheles rivulorum. The sequence goes on from STHB01000004.1 coordinate 28,445,723, forward strand.
TAACAACTACAATATCCAGAATAAATGGAATGCTAACAAAATCTGGATTAATGTTTATTTGAAGCTATACGGGTAGAATTACACCACCATTTTCAAAGACCTTCAACAAAAATTTCACTCATCCCATCTCTGCTCTATACACGTTGTGCACGTTGAAAGGTGCGGATGTCATCAAACGGTTGTTTTTGTTTTTTGAAAATATCATTCCTGATAAATAATTATCACCTTTTGATATCCCGTGTTATCATTATCTTTGCATGCTAGAGATGCTTTCGCATATGAATGTACAGATGTTGATAGTATCGCCTGCGGAGAACGAGTGCATTTAAAATTGTTCCTTTATAGCGATCGGATGATTTCTACTTCCGGAGTGGACCACGTCATGAACAATTACCGCCCTGTTACCATGAGTCATACGACAGCTGAAAATGTAAACAATCAACCGCGTGCGTTTGTCGCAGTCGCCCGTACCATCCGTTCCAGAGAGCAGGAGAATACAAAAAATGACGTAAGCAATCACGCCATCTTTTCTCGCTTCTGATTGGTCGAAGGTGCGGTGTGATGCTCTCGCTTGGTCGCTCTCCTGTCCTGTTTTTCACGAGAGCCGTTACAGATGGTGTAGGAGCGCAATAACAAACGATACTTTTTCATTCGAAGAAAAGAGATGGCAGTAAAGCGCGAGCGTAAGCGCACACGTGTGTTTTTTTGTCGATAGTAACGTATTCTCTGTGGGCACGCACTTACGACAGAAAAAAAAACACAAGATACTTTACAAAAAATGACTGAAATTGAATACGTGGACTGTTTTCAATTAGTTCATCGATGAGCTGTTGGCTTTTCCATACCAATCACCAGTTGATAGTACTTACAAAACGCAGCCTTTTCGTGTACTGTTTGAGAATGTTGACACGCTTCGAAGTGCCGCCAACAGTTGAATGGCACGATTGCTGTGATCCATCTCGCCGAGGTAAATTATCTCAAACGTGATGCGCTCTCTTGTGCTCTCGCAGGGAAGTCAAATTTTATCTCTCGCTCTCTGCTCTCTCTCTCTCTGTTCGGCACGCCAGGTTTAACGGTTTAGTCGTGGCCCTATTGTTTTTTCGCTGCGCATTGCATCGCATCCATTCGCCCCAAACGGGTCGCAACAATTGCCGATAAGACGGATTACGAGCGTGCTTAGTTGTGTTGTATCCCCGTGCTGATGTGTCGTGTGGTCGTGTGACAATTGACATCTTCCCGAATATCAACAAGCAGAATCCATCCCAGCCCCCACAGAAAGGTTTGTGCGTGTGTCTGTTGTGATTATATATGTGTGTGTGTGTGTGTGTATGTGTGTATGTGCGTCCTCAACATAGCCCATGTGCTTTCAGTGTATGTTGGGCGATTGAAAAGAACCGCAGTAGCTGGTTGCGTGGAAGTAGCGTCCCGTCGTTGCGTCGTCGTCGTTGTGCAAAATCAATGTTCCCAAATCCCACCGCTGCTCTGTATCCTTTCACTGGTGTGTTTTTGTATGGAGTGGTGTTGTTTTTGTAAATCTCTGTGAACAGTTTTGTGTGGCAAGCAGCAGCACTGTGTGTGACAGTTCCAAGAGGATCGTTTGTTTAAAGAAACAGTGACGCGCGACGGCAGCGCTGAAGTTGCTAGTGTGTGAAGGGGTTTGGCTGTGTGATTTTTGCAACCTAATTTTCCATTCCATAGGTGAGCGGAAAGAAATTGTTATTCACGGGTGAAAGAAGAAAGTGGCCTGATGTGATGGCTAGACGGGTTTGTCCGGTGGTTGTGGCTGCCGCGATTAAGACAGTTCAAAACGAACAAGGAAAGGAAGATAAACTCATCATCAACGGAAACGTCATCAGGCAGCCCGACTGTGGCCAGGGCAAGGCAGTTGGATTGGTTAAAACATTGTTACTCGATCGACCGTCCAATTATTTTGTTCGTAGGAAATACACGGTTCTTACGCCGAATCGAACCGCTGTGCTGTGAAGGTTTGGATAAAAATAAACCCCAATGAACGGTGTGCCGATCGATCTCAAGGCTGCGTGGTACCTTTTTGCATAACCTCAAAGTTGAAAAACTTTTCTACTGTCGAAAAGAAAATACACGGAATATCGGTGTCGCACGACTTGGGTTAGACTGGCGAGGAATAGAACGAGCACATTTCGAAGCAGGCTGTGGTATCTAAAAAGATTGCGTGTTTATTAGAAAAAATGTGTGTTAATGTGTGTGTGTGTGTGTCTGTCAGCGGGTTTGTTGGTTCAGTCAGTGTATGGTGTGTATGTGGGTTTTTAACATTTCTTCGCCTCTTCGTTCTCTGCTGCACGGCGTTGTATCTGGCGAAGATAGAAGAAAAATAGTCTATCGAAAGATAGAGCAGGAGAGAACACGGAGTAAGAAAGAGAAATAGTTTAACAAGTCGGTTTGAGCGTTTTGCCGTAATTAGCAACACTTTTATTGGTATTGCTTACTTGCAATGCTTGCAGTAAGAAAAGTGCGTGAAGTTTATTGTGACAGTGGTGCCATTTTACCAAAGTGCAGCATTAAGAGAAAACAAAAATATCCGATTAAAACCCGGTAAAACTGCGATACTGCGGATCGCCATCGTTACCGGTTTGTAGGTCGGTCTACGGATGGACAATCTCTTCCTTCTCGTTCGGATCGTTCCCGCCCACTTACACTGCCGCCGCAAGCCGTAGAAAGTAGTCGCAACATGTTCAGTCCATCGTTCACGTGTAGCTATGTATATATATGTGTGTGTGTGTGCTTGCATGCCAGCAACACATTTCACAGCCAGCCAGCCAGCCAGCCTCTACATAGGCCGCATATTCATGCAACGTGTTGTGGCCTCATTTAATGTACCTTTATTTTTTTTTGTTCGCTTTCTTCGCTTGCATCTCTGCATCTTGCAAAACACATACCGGCAGGTCGCGCACACACACGCACACGCGTACCTATGTACGACGGATTGCCGGTTGGTCGTAGTCCGCGCGCGCGAATTTTAGGGTTCGGCAGGATATCGTACGATGCCGTGTGACGTTACGGCGCAGGACCGGCCGCGCGGAAACAAAAACATCGCACCACATGCTGCGTACGTACGACGTGTCCCTGAGACGTGCTGTGAATGTGTGTGTGTGTGTTTTGTATAAAGTGTTAAGGAGGAGAGTAGAAGGAGGAATGTAGAAAAGCAATGTTGAAAGAGCAAACTACAGGGCCTACTTACTGTTTGTGTTGGTGTGTTGTGCTGCCGAACAACAACACAACACCCACTCGGATCAGTGAAAGGTGTGCTATCTGGCAATGCAATTTTGACAGTTTCGTGCTGCGTGTCCTATATCGCCGCATAGTTCCTTTTTTTTTTTGGCGTACTGTGTACGGAGTTTTTTTTTTATTCTTAAATCCAATGCTGTAACCGCCGTTGGAACTGAGTGGCCTGTTTCAAATAAGTACGTTTTTTTTCTCTCGGTATTGGCTGTGACACTGCGAAAACACATACGCTTTTCCTCTAACCATTGCCAGTAAACATGAAGCCGGGAAATTTAGAGAGACCGGGCTATGGGAGTATTGACGAGGTGTCTCCCCCGGTAGAGCCACTGGGTTGGTAAGGAGGTCAATACGATAGGAAGGCAGCGGGTAGTTTGCGACCCCATTTTCCATCCACGTTTCTACACTGAACTTCTCTGGTTTCTACTTGTAGGCACATCACTGTTCGTTCACGATTTTCCTATCAGCACCATTTCGATGCCATTTATGTGATGAAAATCGTTTAAAGAGCTCCACAATGACCAATAGGTCGTGCCTTATCTGTTGGAACGGGCACCACCGCCGATCACAGATGTACCAGGAGAAAAGCATTCAATGGCAAAAACGATGGATGTTTTGCTTTTCTTACCCGAAATGGGCCAGCTCGTTGCGAAATGTCGCATTTCCGTTCGCAATGGGTAGGATTATGCGAACAACAGCCGAGCTCTGGACAATCACCCTGGAGTAAAACGGGCAGCTTGCAACATGGAATACATTATTCATCCACATTTAATTGATTGATAGCGAAGGATAGTTAAATAAGAATTATTATACTCGCACTAGTGCGCCCCAAAATACACGCTGCGTGTACCGAAGGATGAGTCGTTTGTCCTTGTAGTCCTTCTTACCGTTCGTCCCTAGAATACCATCAACGTTTAAAGAGGTAGCGCTTGCACCGTTCGTTTGATTCGTTTTGTGACATAAAAATATCGATTGAAACCCTTCAAGCTTGTGAAGCTACCTGAAGGAGTGATGACTTTGCTTGCAATTGAATAGATGCTCAACTGTAGATTTATTTGCTTCTTTCGACGCATAACGCGTGTGACTTTTAACGTTTTATTTGAAATATTAGGTTAGAAACAATAATTAAACTACGGATGAAATACGGAGCCCATCATTTAACTGTTTGCAAGTCCAATTATATCGTAGTTTACACATGAGTTCGCTTCTTTATACATTAAAAGTTTCAAAACTCGAAGCAAAGAACCCCTCCATCTATATCCTGCGCATTTGTTCCTTCCCATGGACGTTCCTTTCTTTGTGAATGTGGGAACTGGACCATGCCCTGACAAGACTAATAATTTTCTTTGGCTCAAGTTTTCATAACTGATCAATTTTTCATAGAGTTCATATAATCGAAGCGAGTAAAATTCAATGAAATAACACTTAAATTATGTTGTTCTCTGAAGGAACTTTGTGGTACGATCGTAGTAGGGTACGAATATTAAAACGAACCTTGTTGACAAACCAGACGTACCAGAATGGCCTGGAATTTTGCGCAAGCTTTTTATCACCGTCTGTTTATAACGCGTTTCAGAGCGTTTTCATTCCCTTCCTTCGATCGCGTTCGTATTTAGCGTTTTAGGCAATATGGGTGTCTTATGTTTCTCTCACTCTCTTTCTCTCTCTCTCTCGCTCTTTGTGTGGAATGTTCCACAAGCCTTTTTTGGGGGGCTGTTTGTCCGAAGGGAACATCCGATGGAGCGTCATTTACGCTAATTTAATGTTTACCTTTAGCATCGAACGATCCATCCGGGACGGACGACGGTTAGGCAGCTAAAAGAGAGAGAGAGAAAGAGAGAGAGAGAGAGAGAGAGAGAGAGGGTATATTTTTCGATCGATTTTGCAAAAATCGGCTGTTAGGTTTGTGTGCGTGAACCCGAACCTCCGAGCGATTGTTTATTTATTACTATTTTCTTAATCTACTGCTATGTAGAGTATGCGTTCCAGTGTAAATGCATCTTTTTGGTATTTTTATTAGTGTTTTAATTGAAGGCCATTTCGTAGCCTTCATCCAATGGGGGGTTTTATCCGTAGCAGTGTATTCCTTTTTCTCATGCATGGATGTCGACAAGTCTCGTTCCAGTGTCCTACCTCGATCAGGATCGCAAAACACAAACGATCGATCGAGTGAGTGAGCTGAAGAAGAACCGCGCTTCTAAACCAGTTTTTCACTTTCCGCTTTTGTTATTTACTGCTTTGTGTCTTTGTGTTGCTGTTTTATTTCCATCTTTCATGCCATTTTTCCAACCCGGCCCTGACACAACGCAATCGCCTGTGGGAGAGGTTATGGCATGCAGTGTATCGCAATCGTCGCGTACCGCGCATCCGTGTGGTGCTGTGTTTGTGGCCGTGAAGGACTTAATTTATTATTTGTTTCGCTTTAGTTTGCGTTCCTGTTCGTGTGTGTGTGTGTTTTCCCTTTTATGCGTTAAAAAACTGTCCATAATATGGTGATGCAGCGGTTGCAATCATTATGCGTTTTTTTTTTCGTTTGCTTCAATGCATTCATGTGGAAGGAACGAATAAACCACCTTCCATTGCTCATTATATACCTTTTATTTGCTAGAAAACATAGTTTCAAGTAAATGGAATTTTTTTGCTGGGACTTTACTTTACTTGGGACTTGTGCTGAGAAACTTTACTTAATATAATATAAATAAGTAATAAACAAATAAAACAAGTAAAAAAAACTGGGTGCGACACACAATCAAAGAGGAGAGTATCATCGTTGGCTAATGTTTGGTGGAAGTTTCATTTAAGTCAGCTGATCATTGACCAGCAATTTTCTTTCCCACTCGTGCGTAAACGTTGACTTTCTCTTTGTAAATCATCCACCGCAAAGGAGTACCATTCCATCTGCGGTGTGTAATTGTCGTTTGGTACTAAACTGTAGCAGATGTAAGTTAAACAATAGGAAAGAAGTGCTAGCTTGCGTAAGAGCATTGTAACTATATATTTGCCACCGTGAGTGTTATAAACAAAATAGCAAAGCTGAAGAATATCGTGCGAGAGGTGTTAATTGATCTCACCTTTGGGTGAATAGCTTCTACAAAGCAAATGTTTCTTCATAACAAACATACAACCATTAGCGAAAGCAGAAGAACTCATTAGCTGAACATTATTTATCACACTTTGGTTAGTCTGGTGTAAGGAGGAAACCTTCACCGTGCATTTTTTGCTGCTGCCCGCCCCGATTGCATGTTCTGCATTTGTTCTAATTTCAGCCCTTACCGAACTCCTTATCCAACCAACGACGCGTATATGCTGTCATTAGCTTAGCTAGATTTAGCCGTACCGAGAGGTCTGACGCTTCCACACGTGCCTCCAAGGGTATGTGACACTATATGCACTGGTTTCTGTCCATACACGGGAACAGTTTGCACCGTATGCGGTGGTGGTGTAATCGAGTACCTGCTGCTACGTCTTTTCTATTTGAAGCGGCTTAATGTTACCTTTTTGCAAACGGTTCCATTGGAGCAACTACTGGAAAAGGAGCAATACACGCACAGACCATCATAATCTTGTTTGGGCAAAGTTAAACACAATACGTTCATTTGTGTGCGGGATTTTTTTTCCAACATTCCCTTTGGCCTCTGACCGGTCAACCTTGATCCGTGGTTTGCGAAACGACGGAAAGCTCTGTTTGCTGATGATAAGACGTTGCCTCGTGAAATGTTATCCTGTTTTAATGGGCAGTGTTTATTTGAAACAAAACATTAACGGTTGTTAAACAAGCTTGGAGTGGCTCATTGTTTAACATTTAACACGCTTTAATGGGCTCTTTCAACCAATAATGTTGCAAAAAGACTCATTATTCTTACGGTTCAAGGTTATTTCGGTTCTTTAGTTTTGTATGATATGCTTTGTCCAATCAAGTGTTATAATTAACATTTTAATCTTATTATGTATTGTTTTTTTTTGTAGATAATTTTCCCACCAAACGATTCGCAATGGGAAATTGAGGAAGAATCAGTTCTATCGAAAACATCAAACAAGACCCGGCCGTAGACTCGCATACCCCGGCCGGCCTTTAAATATGCGTGGATTTCGTCGATGAGACACACAACGTGTTGTTCTAAAATTAAAACAACGAAATGCAACGAATGGAACGCGTCATCTCAACCTTCTTGCTAGAGACAATATCGGCCGTCGAAGAGGTTAGAATAATCGCATTAGAAAGATGCAGCGCAGCGCAGCGCGAGTGACAGACGAAACACGGAGCGTAATTATTGTTCCTCGTGTGGCATGTGGTTTATTTTGGACGTATGTGACCACACAGTCGTCGGCCATGTGCTACTGCACTCGTGTGCGTTCGGCAGGCAAAAAAAGCCGGTTGAATGGATGTTTTTTTTTTAAACCGTAGAAAATGCTGCTCGTTGCCCGAACCACCACTACAGCCAACAATTTTGTCATTGCGTAATGCAGCGTATGAGAGCGGACGAACCGAAGCAAGGAAAGTTGGTGTATGTGTACCTCCGATGTGTAGCAAGGAGGTGTAAATTGGTTGGGAAAGTGTCAGAGCAATAGCTCTTCCTTTTGATAGTGGAAAGTACGAATATGGTTTTCGCACAAAAGTTAATCTAAAGTATTGAAATGGTTAATACAATTAGATTTTACCTTTTGAGCATGTTCACCATGACCAAGCACTGTAGTAGCAAATACAACTGAGAGAGACGAGTCGTCAGTTGTATGACGATGAACGGATGAAGCCCGCTCGTTCGTCGGTCAATCCTTCAGGCAGAGGTTGATCGTAGTCGTACGATAAGTCCAAAGATCGGTTGGCACGTACGCAAACGCATATATACGCGCCATGCACTGCTCACCTAACACAGAAATGGCCTCACGACACCGCGCACGGTGGTCCGTCCCCTATCGGTCTCGGTGCGCGTGTCGGCTCTTATCGGGTGGTAGTGCGAGATTTTTCTGCTTCAACCATCCGTCCAACCGTGTTCCGCACGGTGGGAGCAAAGTCGACGGTTAATGCTGATGTAACTGCTACGACGATCCTCTGTACCGTGCGCCGAGACGAATGACCTCGCGACAAGCAAATGGTAGTGTCGATCCTCTCGGTCGGTCGTCTGATACTTGCCCGTGCTGTGTGTAGACTCATTAGTGCAGTCGCGCGATGATCGTTTTAGTACGGAGCGATCGCGTAATCGCGCAATGCGTTGCTGCTTTTCCTGTGCGGTTTCAAACGGGAAGATAGACGAGTGAAAGTGTAGAGAAGAAAATTTTGATGGAAAGTTGTTTCCGATTTTCAATGCAGAAACCGGAAAGAGAGGTGATTGAAAATATCAACACCATTTTCTTTGATCCCACTTTGCTCCACATGATCATAAACTGGAGTCAGTCTCCGAAATACACGATATGCAGCATTGCAGATATGTTAATTTAAACTATTGAACATCTCAGTTTGCTCATTGCACAACATTTAAGTTATAAAACAAACATGCTTTCTATAAACATTTTTCGTGAAATACTAAACGAATAACTGATCAAACTTTAAACTGTAAAACTTTCAAGTGAAAATGTTGCATGTCGTTGGATTCGACATAACCAGGTATTTGGCTATAACAATGTATCTCAGGCACTATCTGTAATTACTGTTAAAGTACATGTGTTTTATAAAATGAGTAAATGGCTCAAGTACTTATACAACACGCCATAAAGACCATTTGTTTCATGCTCTTATGCATAGGCTAAGTGTTTACCAGTGAAGGTTTACCAGGCTTCACGAGATAGTTTTCTCCTTTAGAAAAGACTTTTTCTCCCGTCCAACACGATGAAAAAAGCTAATGGAAACCGCTCCACTTTATGCTGCTTGACGATTACTGCAGCATTTAATAATTACTAGCTAGCGGTGAGGTTGTCCAACAATTTGTGATTCAATTAAGCGCACAGAGAAAGTAAGGCCAAAGAAAATTTCCCCATCACAAAAGGAAGTGCTACGAGCACCTTTTTAATGTTGTAGTTATGTGTTTAACAATCTACAAAACATTTGCAATGTTGTAGTTAGACGTAAGAGTTATGTTTACAAGGTAGCCGAAAGTAAGAAAAGTGGACAATATGTCTCCGAACTTATCTATTTGATATCTGTAACTTATTTGTGTGTTTTTGAGCTCCATAACCGTGTTAAGTCACAAAACAGAAGACACACTGTGAAATCACGTCCAATTTCTGGTACAGATAACTTATAGCCCAAGTCACGATCATCCTTCATGCTGCGAATCGTTATGCTACTGCTTTCCAAGATGGTGAATGAACTTTTGTCAAAACAAAACTTGGCTTGTATTTTCTGCTCCGACCAGTTTGGTTTGGTGTTCCGTATGTTTTACTATCGATTATTACGATGCCGCTTCTTTTCTTTCCGCGTATTCGTGTGCGCGAGTATTGGAAGCTTGCAAAAAAACTTCCCTCGTGGTTTGTTGTCGTCGTCTCCCACTGCGATCTCATGGGAAGAGGAATCTTTTACCAGCGTTTTTTTGCCTCCCAAAAAAGGAACCGAGTGGGGAGTTATATAGGAAGTGAATTCCGGTTTGTTGCATCACTGGTGCGATAAAAAAAAAACAAATCTCCCAGCATGTTGTTCCCCTTGCTAACAGGTGCTTTTTTTTCCTCTTGAAGTGCGTATTTTTATTTACTCGTGATTTTGGAACCATTTAACACACACTCGAGACCACATGAACGAACCCCCGCCCGTGCCATCTCGACAGCAGATGATGGGTTTGCGTGCGCTAAAAACCTTCAATTGGCCAAAGACGACAAACAAATTGAAGTGACGCGTTGACGGAAAGCAGCACACACGGTCAAAGTCTAATCGACGACGGTCAGCTGACAAAGTGACAGCCGATCCGACCATCATCATCCTGGTTGGGTACTTGACCGGCCGACACCAATCGACAGGCGAGCCAATTGTATGCTGCTTAATCGTATCAAGCACAAGACGGTATTGACAAAAGACGACGCGCACACAGCAAGCAGTGATCGGCCGGCTTCAGGTTTCAAGTTCAAGTTCATCCAGGCGCCGTGTTCGTGATCATCGAAATTGCTGCCCTCCGATTGATGGTTGCCGCGTGCGGAATGCTTTGTCAACTCGTTTAGTGCAGCGTGAACTTGTTGCGCCCTGGCTTTTATTCCCTATCGCCGACGAATAATTGAAGACGACCCGTGCAAGGCAGCGGGTCAAGCGGTTTGGATCCGGAATTTTCCGGTCAAGCATCGAGTTCTAGATGGGATCGTATATTCTTTAATCGAATTATTATAGAATAGGAATTGTTTTAATACGCGAGCATCACTCCTAAATGCACTTCCTGGTGTACTTGGACGCAAAAGTAAGCCATAGTAGTCCTTCAATGGGGAGGTCCTGAGCTACCCGTGGAGCATTTGTTGTCACAATCCGAAGCATTAAGCGATCGCGCATTAATTACATACTACCGATAAGGTGCTGTAATTACAAATCGATCTTAGGGCGTTTGCCCTGCTGTAGAGCCAGCAGGAAGTTTGCTTGACGTTGTTTAGCAAACACACTCGTAAGGAGATCGGGAACAGGAAGACGGAAGATAAGCGATCGTAAGCCTGACCTAGGACGATTAGATCATCAGGCTCTGTGTTTGGGTGGTGTGCACTTGCAGCGCTGCTAATCTTGTTTACCTTCTGTTAACGTTATCGCCTTGTATGAATGCCTTTAGCCCTTGCCCTATGGCGTCGTCCGGTTTAATTGGTGTCTAATCATAGCCATGTTGAGCTTTGAACGTCGATTTGTTCAACTGTTGAGACATTGCACGAAATTAGACCGGGCGCCAGTAGTGTGTCATTTTTCTTTCACCCCGATCGTTACAACCCGAGTTCAGATGGGGTCGGATTAGGGTTTACTGCGAAGTAATCGTTCATTAACATCGATCGATTAATCGATGGTGGTGGGTTGTACCATGAACCTTGCTGGGTGAACTGGTCTAGTTCGATTCCAAGGGTGATTATGGACGGATGATATTCCATCGGATCATAAGCGTGTGTGTCGTGTGACAGAAATCTTCAGAAATGTAATGAAATCATTAGCAAAAAATGACTTTTCCCTGTTGTGTGTCGCGAGTCATTACGAGTACGTAAATGGAAATAATTAATAACACTTGCCGATTTGCTATCAAATTCCCACACATATGTTTCATTTAGGTGGGAGTCATGTCCCTATTGAGGGTATGTGGACGTAACCACCTCGCTTCATATTGCAGGGTTTTATATGCTTGCCGTTAACAGAACCTTTTCCTTTTTTTATCAGAAACCTTTCTTTATGAAAATAGAACAAAAAGTTGAAAACCTTGATCAATAATTTACACAGAGATGAGTGTATCATTCAGTTTTTCGTGACAGTACATTTTGCCTTGCTTTTTCGATCCATTTTACTACCAAGGGGACACATCGTTCATCATATTGAATTACTTGTCCAGTTCAGCTTACACCAGAGTGTTTGATAGCAAACCTGCGTAACTAAACCATTAATTATGAAACATCTTCGTGCGCATTTTTTTTTTGTGGTGGTTGTAATGAATAATAGTCATTCATGTTGGTGAAAATATAACCAATGAAGGTGAAACTTATCCACCAAAGGAATGCGTAGTTAGGTGTAACGTTCTTGCGTATGATCGTGAATTTTGTGAAATTGCACAAATTGTGTAGCGTCTGTAACCAGACGCAAGGCACATGTTGAAGCAAACATCTTTCAAGTTCTTTGTTGTGATGGATTAAATGGCAGTAACCCTTCGACAAAGAGTGCTTAAGAAAACAAAATGAATCATTCACAAGTGTTTTGAGCTGTGCTTGGTAGGCAAATGGATTCAGTTGGTACTGTGGCACAAAGTGTACGATATCGACACAAAGATTGTTTTTTTTTTCAGCAGATTTAATGACATTGGAATTCTGCCCAGCCTTTGGATGAGATTAGCCAGCGAGTTTGTATACGTGAATGGCGGCAGAGTACATCGGATAATTAATGCTATTGTTTTGTTTTTATTTTGTAGAACATATTCTAAAATCTCAGCATGAATTAATGCTGTATGTCGTGGACGGGAGAATTTATTTCCCTCAAGAAGAATGCTGGGAGAGTATGATCGTTCCTCGTGACAGTGAAAGCACGTGTATCGCAAAGCAGTTTTATCCACATCGTTCTGGGAATGTGATGCCCAATTATCGCATTACAATAGGCGGCATCGAATACGTAACATAACTTGAACTGTCTGCTCACACATATTTTTTTATATGCAAAATGTTCTTTTTTTAGATAGACTAAAATGGTTCGATTCTCGCATTAAGCGTTAATCTGAGCAACATGATGCGCATATCAGTAAGATAACTCGGATCGACGATCGGATGTTTAATCTCGGTCCTCTCGGCCATGAGCGTCTCCGGTCACGCACACACACGGTTTACACGGGACGTAGATGTACGTATGTGTGGGTCCGTGTTGTATTCCCGCCTCCCCAGTGTGTACGCGTGTCTGCCTCGATCACGAAGCCGTCCAGTCCAGGTTGCACTTTGTACCTGTACCACGTGATGCTACTGCCCGGCTGCCGAGCCACCCGGTCATTATGATAAATTATCTCAACACGAGCGCAACCCCCAATGGCGCGGATGGCACGCTTACCCAACCCCCATCACGAGGTGTATATGGCGTTTCTATTATAGCGCCGTTGGTAATCGCTTTCCGGGGAACACGAAACGGAATAATGCAACAAAAATTCAAGCAGGTTTCACCAACCGGTCGGTCTCTCAACAACCACCGACAGCGGTGCATCTTCCGGCATACTATCACTGCAGTCGGTTGCTCGCGATCGCATTCAATGCCCGTTGCTTCTTCTGGCGATCGCAACGGGAAAGAACAATTTGTGCTCATTTAGAACAATTGAATTAGTGCAGCAAACCGCCGCTGGTGGTTGGGGAAGAGCTAAGGAATAAATGTTTGGACGAGGGCACGGCAAAGTGCAAAGTGTTTGGAGGTTTATTTCGTCTCAAAGCCGCCATATACTTGATACCGGGGGAAAAGGTTAAAGAAACTCGACGCGAATCCAACGATCGGTGGACTTTAAAACGGAGACTCGTAATGGAGCTTTGCATGTGATCATTATCACACGGGCGAGATATAGCGCCGTGAAGGAAATTGAAAATTGACCTAGAAAATGAAGTGTGCGGTGTCGTCCGCGTGTGTAGTGTCTGCATGCTTGATTATTGGCACAATTGTTACAACGATAACGATCACGACCACAGATAATTCGTTTAGTGCCAGATTCATTTGTTATCTCTGCTGTAAAGCGCACAATTAAAATTAAGCCCTGATTGCGTTCACAAACAGTATGCATCTTCACGTGCAATGTTGCAAACGGTGCGAAGGTTCCAATGGAGGGTTCATTGCATAGGCCGCCATCGGTGCAATTTGCAACGCGTTGTGAAAGGAAGGGTCTTATACGAGAGTGGTGTGCTAGTTCCGATGTAACCGGTTCCGAAACGCAGCTTTGTGGTCAATATTGACATCAACATGCGCAACCGGTCAACCGGCTACTCTCGACTGTCTATCAATATCGGCTGCAAGATTTGGTCAAGAACCGAGAAGGGGTGGAGTTGTCCACGGGGCAAAGATGTTGGGGGAGGTACCTTGGGCTCAGCAACCATGTCAAAGCAGCTTCGGGGGTAGTAATTTTTCCGAAGTAATTAATAAGATTTTGCACACGTGTCGTCTAGCGTCATTCGTTCGTTAGCCAGCTTCGATGCAAGAGTGTTCACTTTGCTGTCGTCATTCGGTAGGTTGGTGACGAGAACTAAGCATAGTTGTTACCGTGAAAAATTATAACGATTTTCTTTTATCGATTCGCATCTCTTACGGCAAAAGAGGAGGATAATTGTAAAGCAAAACAACAGCAGCTTATTGAAGTGTTTGATCGCTAAAAAAAATTGTACAATCGCGTGTGGTAGGAAAAAATGAAGTTGAATATCTTTTTGTTTTAAAATTGCTTGGCGATTCGAAACGAATCTTCTCATTGTGCTTAATGTCTTACGTCAATTGTTTCAAAGTCTATGAGATGATCGTTTGATGGCTGGCTCTTTACTTCTCATCAACATTCGCACACACACACACACTCACACCTACACATAGCATAATGCTAACTCATTATTCTTTTTTCTTCTTTTGTTACAGGACACGCGTGAATATTGATCTGCACCCACTACTACTAACTCATCAAAACATCGTGTACGATCGATCGTGTGAGCGTCACCGTACCTTCTTAGCATTAGCCCTTATCCAAGAGTTCGCACACTGTGCACGTTTAGTGTAACGATTGCTTTTGGTGTGAAACGTTACCCGGTGTGCGCGCGCGTGTTGTGTATGTCCGTCTGATCAGCTGAAGGCGTCCTCCATCGGCAGTGCTGCATTGCTCGGTCCCGTGTGTGTGCGTCGTTTGTTTGTGTACGAGGTGACGTCTCACTTTTCGGTGTCATCATCGCGGGATCATCTCATTTATTTATCCCGCTTTGCCGGGGAAATTCACATCCACACAAATCAAAGCATAGAACTCATCATCGTGTGTCTGTTTGTGTTCGTTGCTTGTATACGTTACGGTGTGATCATCTAGCGAAAGCTCGCTAGGAATCCAGTTGTGCATATTATTAGTAATAGGGAAATAACGAAACGATAACAAACAACAGGTGCGCATATGACGGCGTGCTTGAAAGTGTACGCGCGCGCCCTATTTGTGTTGTGTTAATTTATAGTAGCAACCGGCGCAAGCGAAGTTGATTAGTGAATTTGATAGTGATATAAGCAAAATTACAGAAGCAAATTGGCGCATACTAGCAAGTCAAACCCAGCAAATTAGACCCGAAAAATCCCACACAACCATATTGCTTGTGTGTATGTAGTATCGCGGAACGTGTACTAGTTTTAAAGCAAGTTCGAAGGAACGTGTGTTCCGTACGACAAAATGTTCATCGAAGAAGACATTAAGTAAGTAAGCGCTCCGATGCTCCCCCGTCATAGGGGGGACACGCACACTGTGAGCTTTTACGAGTTGGCTTTAACGTTTGGTTAAATTTGGTTGCCTTTCTTTAAGTTTCTCGTTCTAAACTTTTCGTTCTAAACTGTACCTTCTGGTGTAAAATTTACCTTTTTTTCTACACTAAACGATGCTTATTGTTAGTCTATTTTTGTTTATTTTCCTCGCTCCACTAAAAACAGTAAAAACAAAGCATAAGGAGAGTGCAAACTAATTCCGATCTCACAACCTATCTCATCTGTTTATCTCTTATTATTCTTTCCGTCTACTTTTAGCAATAACATGCATGCCAAAATGAGAAAACTGTAAGAACACGCAGTTTTCTAATGTGTTATTCCTGTTGTACATTATCAATTAATTGCACGTGTTAGTGTTAATTTCGTTAGTTATGGCTCGGTTCTTTCGATGTAGCACTAGCTTTTCTTAAAGTTGTGTGTTTTTTTTGAGTCTCACTTTCACAGCATTTACTACACACGTGCATGTCGCTAGACATCGATTAGTGCACTAATGTAGATGGACGAGTTTTCAGAAGAATTGTTTATCTCTACTGTTACGATTTCTTATCACTCTTATCGCGAGCTAGTCTGCTTGAGTCAGCAACGAATAATGAGCCTCAAGAAGGGTTCAAAGGTTCCCCGTGCTAGATTTCGCTGTATAGTTGTCAAATACCGAACGCGGTTTCGGAGGATTAATGATCGTCACGAATCGTAATGTTTACTATTGCGATACCATCTGATAGCTGTTAATCCTTCTCTTAGCAGCAAGTTACTGGAAAGCACCAGAACCCCAGTGGTGGGTAAGCAAGAGGTTCGATAGTCAATACCCGATAAGATGTGGACAGGAAATGCACCTTATGTGCGTGAGTATATGTTTTTTATCGCAAACCGCACATGCTGCTTGCGTGTTTTATGGTTGCCACTTGTGTGTGGTACAAAGTACGGTTCCAGTATTGGTAAAAGAGAACAACAACAGAAGAAGAAAAGGGAATGGTGGTGTTGCGACTGTCTACGTAGTGACAAGGGGTTGACATGTCCAATGTTCAAACCGGTTGCAACCGATAAGAAATCAAACTATTATGAATTATGTTCGACTAACTCGATGCCAAAGATGCAAAATTTCCCTAGACTTCCATGGTCTCCATGGTCCCTTCCATGGTGGACATGATCGTCAGCGTGTCACCGAGCGGGCATTGCGTCGTAATGACGTGCACAGTAAGTGGAGGCTAGCAATTACGATTAGCCACGATCCGGTTACCGAAATTGCCATTGTAAACCAAGAATACACGAGTAAAAAAAGTAGCATTAGCTTTACGTTTATGATACCCTCCAATCTACAATTGCAATCCCGAAATATCGTGATTTGGTCAGTTGGTTGGAAGGGGTAGGGTGGTGAGTGCCAAAGATAAGAAGTTGTCCGGACACGGCGGATGGTGTTTGCTTACATAACGATGCCTCCTGCTAGGACTCGTGGCGGAGATTTGCAAAGGAATGAAATCTCATACAACAATAAACTTTTAAGGCCACTCTCCACCCCATAATCGGGGAGTTGGAGGATTATTGTTGGGTACGGGGTTTAATCTTATCGGGCGTAAAAATTTCCTACGGTGGTGAACACAACCAAAGTGTATGTACCGGTGTGAGTTTGGTGCAACCTGCTAATCCAGCGTGTACCAACGCATATTCTGACGCATGTTCATTCCCGGACCAGGTAACACCGGTGGCGGACCACTGTTGCAGTACTTGCATCTTCGTGTGCTTGGGATTAAGCAAATAAAATAAATACCAAAACTTCCTTCCCTTCTTTCCCTCCCCTGCCGTTTCTTTGGAGGAGTCTTGATCAGTTATCAATTTATCTTGCAGTGCGTAAACCCGTGACCGATGGCTTTACCACTCTCGGGGCAAGGTTAAACGATGCCTGCCTGTGCTCGCTCACTGTGTGTGTGTTATCATTGCAGGAAAGCCCCTGTGAGAATGTTGTCGGTGGTGTGCGATAAGATGTGCCTGCGATAAGTAAGTTTCCCCCGGAGCTTGGCGTATCCTCTCGAGAGGCTCCGTCTCCCGCGCGTGTGTTCCTTCGATGCTTTTTCGTGGTCGTCGTTGTTGCCGGCTTTAGCTATTCGCCTGTGTGTTTGCTACGCCTTGGGCTGGGCTGTGCGTTTTTCTTGAGCATGTGCTTCTGGTACGCCTTTTTATGTTTGTGACCGTACCGGTGCAACGTTCAGTTCGTGCTACTACACGCTACAGTGCGGTGGTTCTTGACGATCGATCCGCTTCGGTTTCCGCTCCAGTCTTCCGGATCGTGCGCGTCGTCTCTGCGCAGTAGTGCTGTGTGTCTAGCGGTGTTTTGTCGGTGGTGTGTGCTTGTTGAGTTGTTCGCTGTTGGAGAACCTACGACAGGATGCCAAAGCAAGAGTAAGCGAGTGGCGGTGATTACAGAACCTTCAAGCGGGTGGGATCCCTACGTGCGGTTACCGATCTGAGACGAGATGCCTCAGGACTAGTGCAGAGTTGATCAGAATGGATGGAAAGGGAGTGAAGATGTAGGACATAGACGTAGGTTGGCATAGCGGTGGGGTTTGAAAGGGAGACTGTACCAGAAACGTAGGCAGAAAAAAAAACAAAGCATTTGAGTAACCTGTCGATACTTACGATTGTTTATCGTGTGCATGCTTTTAGCCTGCATGTTATGGCGTTGTATCAGCGTACTTACTTTGTAGTAACTTAGCATAAGGCTTTGTATAGATGGTAGATTTCCATTGTGTCACATGTTGCCATTGTACAGTCGGGTGGGATTTTGTCCACGGATTGATTATCGGAGTTTAAACAAACACTAGAACTTTAAAAGTGGTTAAATACAGCTAATAATCCAGAAGATAACAAAATGTTTTGTAAAAAAAGTATATATTTTGTAATTATTAAGAATAGTTATCTGTGAGTTATCTTTTACTTCAACTTATTTAAAGATCGCTTAATGTATTTCTGACCATCAATTTGTTTTAACTCTACATTGTAAAAATGCATGGTAGTTTCATTCATTTTTTATTGCATACTAACGATCATGTCCGACAGTTGCATGTACCCCGTCACCTGTTGTGATTTAGTACAATTTAGTACACTCTAGTACCACACATTCACTAATATTCTTTATTTCGTTTATGCACTCTCTCTCTCTCTCTCTCCCTCTGTTTCGTTCGCTTTCAACCGAAACTCTATAAAAATCGTCCAACAACAGCATGGAAAGCGCCTGGGTGCAGACGGCCATCGGGGCGATCAAGATCATCACGATGGTGTACGATATCATCACGATGCCGATCTACCTGGCCATCCAGCGACCGTGGAAGCGTAAGCAGCTCGCTCGAAGGGTTAAGGTAAGTTTATGGGAAATAAATAATAAACATTATGCAACGGCTGAGAACCACTAGGGAGGAGTACATTTCGGCGATGGCCGAATGGAATATTGGAGAAGTAATTCCCACCGTTCGCCACAATGTGAACTGTCATTGTCGACACGTACGAAGGATTAGCAAGTGTTGTACCACTTGTGTAGTACAAAGTGCGTTGGAAGAAGCAGTCGCACTCGCAAAAACGTATTTTTTTTCCCGCTTACACCTATTTAAGCTCCAGGGTGTACCACCTCATGGAGATTAAGTAGAACTTTGGTAGCGTTGACGTTCTTTTTTTCCACCCTCATTTACTGGGATTGTTTTTGACGCAAGCGTGTGCACTAAGCATGGTTTGTGTTTGATGCTTATCACAATCAACATTATCTGGATTTCGGTAGCACCGGTTTACTAGTTTCATTGCCGTACTCCTGCTGCTGCTGGTGTGTAGATTTCGTTCGGGGGGAGATATTTCTCTCTCTCTCACACACACTTTTGCTTACTTTTTGGTGACAGCTTATCAACGGTTTTGCACTAGAGTAAAAATGTACGCCAAATGTAGGCGGTTGTGTGTGAACAAAGGTTACAGACATGGGTTATAAGAGCCAGCGTTTGGTTGGCAACGCTTGTGTGTACGGTATGATATGCAACAGGTGTTGCATGTGCTTTCGAGCGCATAGAATGGCCGTGGCCGTGGCAACGATCAAATGAAGCAAATTACCACAAGACGAAAGTTGGTATGGCTTTAGATATATATATATATTACTAGGAGTTTTTCTTCCTCATGCTAGCTGAAGCGGGGCGTTCATTGGGTGGGTAAAATTTTACCTTTCTGCAGTTGGTCAATGCTTTTATTTAACACCCTTCGAAGTGGATGCCCTTACCCTTGGCATGGCTCGATGGTTCTCAGCCGTAAATATGTGCAGCAGAACCGTCTGCTGTGTAATATGCGCGCATGGTATGGTGTGTTTGCCATGAACAAGGTCGATGATTGATCAGAAGATCTGTTACGCTAGATAAGAAAAGGGGTGTTTGTACTGGGAAACGGTTTATGGTTAGGTGGCAGCAATAGCGAATGCGTTCATATTATCAGAATGAACATTTTAAACAACGTTGCTGTTAGTATTGTCTCTTCCTTTTCCTTCCTTTTTTAAAAAGGATTCCTTTTTACCGCCTTCTAATAGTGAACATTTCATTTTCCTTTCACACACAGGCCAAGATCATCCAGCAGGACAGCAGCTCGATCACGTACCGGACGGTCGATTCACCGGGTGAGATGCACGTCAAGATGCTGCAAAACAACATCGACACGCTCGAGCGTATGTTTAACTTCGTCACGAAGGTGCACACCACCAAGCGGTGCATCGGTACGCGCCAAATCCTCGGCGAAGAGGACGAGATGCAACCGAACGGACGGATGTTCAAGAAGTTCCGCATGGGCGATTACGTGTGGCGCAGCTTCATCGAAACGGAGCACGCAGCGGCCTGCTTCGGGCGCGGTTTGCGCGAGCTTGGCCAGCAGCCGAAGGAGAACATTGTCATCTTTGCCGAAACGCGCGCAGAATGGATGATTGCGGCGCACGGTTGCTTCAAGCAAAACATGCCGGTGGTGACGATCTACGCAACGCTCGGCGATGACGGTGTGGCGCACGGTATCAACGAGACGGAGGTAACGACCGTGATCACATCCCATGAGCTGCTGCCAAAGTTTAAGAGCGTGCTGAACGTGACACCGAACGTGAAGAAGATCATCTTCATGGAAGATCAGCTGCATCCGACCGAGACGACCGGGTTCAAGGAGGGAGTAGAGATTATCCCCTTCAGCAAGGTCATCGAAATTGGCAACAAGAGCACGATCCGTAAGATCCCAACTTCCCCCCGCCAGTGGATGCTTAATCGAACGTTTTACTTACGAATTAAACCATTGTATCACCCTTACAGCTGGATCCCCACCAGCAGCCGAGGATACCGCCATCATCATGTACACATCCGGTTCGACAGGAACGCCCAAGGGTGTGTTGCTATCGCACGCCAACTGTATCGGCACGATGAAGAACTTCTGTGATATCTTCAAGATTTATCCGGATGATGTGCTGATAGGATTCTTACCGTTGGCGCACGTGTTCGAGTTGCTGGCGGAGAGTGTCTGTTTGCTCACTGGCGTACCGATCGGCTATTCGACACCACTCACACTGATCGACTCGAGCAGCAAGGTGATGAAGGGCTGCAAAGGCGATGCGTCAGTGTTACGACCAACCTGCATGACATCCGTACCGGTAAGTGTTTGTGGAAAGCCGGCTGGCAATCGTTGACAGACCACTGAACAGATTCCCCTTGCTTGCTGCAGCTCATCCTGGATCGAATTTCGAAAGGCATCAACGACAAGGTAAACGCAGAAACTCCGATGAAGAAAGCTTTCTTCAAGTTCGCTTACAATTACAAATCGAAATGGACGGCTCGGGGCTATCAGACGCCACTAATGGACAAGTAAGTGCCGACAAGCTTGGAACGTGTGGTAAATAGTGTCTAATACATTATGTACTCCTTTTCGTTGTTGTACTTCTCATTTTAGGATTCTCTTCAAAAAGATCGCTAAATTACTCGGAGGTCGTATTCGCAGTGTGCTGTCCGGTGGTGCACCGCTAGCACCGGATACACACGAACAGATTAAGCTTTGTCTGTGTGTTGACGTGATCCAGGGTTACGGTCTAACAGAGACTACAGCCGGAGCGGCTGTAATGGACAGTGAGTGTTTGAATGTCATTCGCCGTTCGGCACAATCGTTCAGTTCTAATCGCCTTTCGTATTGTGCGTGCTTTTTCTTGCAGAATGGGACATGGAGTATAGTCGCGTTGGTGCACCGTCATCGAGCAATGACATACGGTTAATTAACTGGGAGGAAGGTAACTATCGCGTCACGAACAAACCGTACCCGCAGGGTGAGATCGTTGTCGGTGGTACAACCGTATCGAAGGGTTACTACAAGCTGCCCGGCAAAACGCAGGAGGACTTCTTCGAGGAGGATGGCCAGCGATGGTTCCGTACCGGTGACGTGGGCGAAGTCCATCCCGATGGTGCGCTTAAGATTATTGGTAAGTGTTGCTGCGATGTTTGAGCTACGGAAACTGGTTACTGATGATCGTTGATCACCGATTTCCTTGCAGACCGTAAGAAGGATTTGGTGAAGCTGCAGGCCGGCGAATATGTATCGTTGGGCAAGGTCGAATCGGAGCTGAAAACGTGCCCCGTAGTGGAAAACATCTGCGTGTACGGTGACTCGTCGAAACAGTTCACTGTTTCGCTGGTTGTGCCGAATCCGAAGCATCTGGAAGAGATCGCCGAACGTCTGGACATCCGTGGCGTCGAGTTTGAGGATCTGTGCGACAACAAGAAGGTCGAAAAGGCCGTCCTACAGGAGTTGGCCGAACATGGCCGTAAATGTACGTTCGATTGGGGGCGGGGAGAGCTAGACTGTTATTACGTGCAACGAGTACGATTTTTGATGATTGTTTTATTGGTTCTAGGCAAACTGCATCGTAGTGAAATTCCCGCCGCCGTACATCTGTGCAAGGACATCTGGACGCCCGACATGGGTCTGGTGACGGCTGCCTTCAAGCTGAAGCGCAAAGACATTCAGGAGCGATATCAGGCCGAAATTAACAAAATGTACGCGTCGTAGATGCGTTAGTGCCGGCTAGTGCACTAACAATCCACTACTTCCCAACACATGCAAACAGAGATGCGGGCATACAAACCCATACACACATACCAAGAGAAGAAGCGCGCTTTGTACGTAAGGCTGTAGAAATCATTTACATATTAACGGGAACGTAAAACAAGAGAGCTACGCAATAGGACGCATAAACGCGCGTAGTTGCTGCGATCCAATGATCGTGGTTCCGCCGTCGTACAGTGCGTGCGTGTTGTGTGCGGATTCGATCTCTCGGTGGCTCGAAAGCGGCCATACTCTCGTGCTCCTTTCACTGCAAACACACCAATATGTATTGGTTCAATTAGCTCGCGACAGGACAGGTTCCGATTTCAGCCGTGCCTTCCGGGATGAATGGCACTAAGGATGCAGCTAGCGCTGGCCGTTGAAGCAAGAAAGTCCTTCTTAAAGAGTGAGCGAACCAACAGAGAAACATCCACACATACCATTGATGGAAAGGAATTGCATTCGAGAAATGAATAAGGCCCTTAAAAGTTGCCAGAAAGAAAAAAAAACAGAGCAAAGAGAGATAGGTAAGGGGCGGAATGATGTACGTAAGATGAAGTTTTGTTTCATCCGGTATAGTAATGCTATTTGCGTACGGCGGTTTTCTTTGGTGGCTGCACCACCACCACACGTGGCTAGTCGTAGTTTGGGGGAGCTGATTGAATTTATTGTTTGTTTTCGTTATGCGTTATACATATATATTTCTACCGGTCTTCAAATTTCTTCTGTACTTGGTTTAGTAATAGTGAATAGTTTTGTATTTTTAATACGGCCGTAATACCGCCCGTACGCACCTCTATTTTGTTGGTGTGGGTGGTGTGTGCGTGAGCAAAAAACCAAGCACGCGAAATAAGAACAAATGTGGCAAGATTCGAGTACTCGTTTCAGTGTATGTTCCTTCCTTTTTTTACATTCGCTTCCTTCTCACGCCTGGTTCGACATTCGTCTCCCGGTGTTGAAGATCGATCGAATAGTGTTGTCCTAAAGATCACAACTTTTTGCATAATTTGATTAGGGTCGAGATAGTTTTAAATCTGTGTTCGCAGAAAAGAACTCGCAACACTTGAGTGAAGAGGCCGTGCCACAGAATTCGGCATGGATTCGTTTCACCTCNCGAAAGCGGCCATACTCTCGTGCTCCTTTCACTGCAAACACACCAATATGTATTGGTTCAATTAGCTCGCGACAGGACAGGTTCCGATTTCAGCCGTGCCTTCCGGGATGAATGGCACTAAGGATGCAGCTAGCGCTGGCCGTTGAAGCAAGAAAGTCCTTCTTAAAGAGTGAGCGAACCAACAGAGAAACATCCACACATACCATTGATGGAAAGGAATTGCATTCGAGAAATGAATAAGGCCCTTAAAAGTTGCCAGAAAGGAAAAAAAAAAAAAACAGAGCAAAGAGAGATAGGTAAGGGGCGGAATGATGTACGTAAGATGAAGTTTTGTTTCATCCGGTATAGTAATGCTATTTGCGTACGGCGGTTTTCTTTGGTGGCTGCACCACCACCACCACACGTGGCTAGTCGTAGTTTGGGGGAGCTGATTGAATTTATTGTTTGTTTTCGTTATGCGTTATACATATATATTTCTACCGGTCTTCAAATTTCTTCTGTACTTGGTTTAGTAATAGTGAATAGTTTTGTATTTGTAATACGGCCGTAATACCGCCCGTACGCACCTCTATTTTGTTGGTGTGGGTGGTGTGTGCGTGAGCAAAAAACCAAGCACGCGAAATAAGAACAAATGTGGCAAGATTCGAGTACTCGTTTCAGTGTATGTTCCTTCCTTTTTTTACATTCGCTTCCTTCTCACGCCTGGTTCGACATTCGTCTCCCGGTGTTGAAGATCGATCGAATAGTGTTGTCCTAAAGATCACAACTTTTTGCATAATTTGATTAGGGTCGAGATAGTTTTAAATCTGTGTTCGCAGAAAAGAACTCGCAACACTTGAGTGAAGAGGCCGTGCCACAGAATTCGGCATGGATTCGTTTCACCTCACTGGTTAGGCATGCGATGCGCTGCTGCAGTGGCACCGTACATTGGACTGTTTCAAGGGTTTGGGGTTTGTATAGGCAGGGTAGATAGAAAGACTTTATCCAAAACAAAACAAAGCGATATATTCCAAGTGCGCAAGTGTGGTATTGGAATCAGTTTCGAACAAACATGTTAGGGTGTGCTCGACCAAGAGCGATCACCGATACACGTAAGCGAATAGTGTTTAATAAAAAGGTAGTAAAACCATGAACGAACACTAGCTCTCACACGGCTATCCTCCACTGGATCATCTTTCTGTTCTGAAGTACTGTTCTGCATCGTTGTTACTGTGAATTTTGTGTTTCCTGTACTCGCGCCCGGTTGATGGTATGAGCTAAACATTTCTTTCTCTTCATCTGTTTCGTTCGGTTTGCGTCAGCATCAATGTATAAAGGCGAATTTGTACCAGTAATAAATTATTGTACTAGAGTAATTTAGCTAAAGACAAAACAACGCGGCGCGATATATATATAAATACATTAAATTAGTCCTAAATACCACCATTAACCGATCGGAAACACGGTAACACATTTAATTACGCATTGTGTAACGCTATGGAGCTTTTCACAACTTCAACTTCGATTCATGGTTAGTAATGTAGAACGGTTTTAGGTTCGGTTTTTGACCGGTTGGGAACTTCGTAAAGCCGTACGTAGATGATGTATAGCGATGGTTATAGGCAGCCAAGCAGCCGACCGTGAATAACGGACACGAGGGCTCATCGTTGTTACGGTCAAAAGGGACACAGCAAACAAGGTGCCGAGGCTAGATTCAATCTGCATTCTGTACATATGGGAAGTTTAATCAGCACTGCGAGCTAATCGTTAAGCGTAGAGATTAGTTCAGATGCGTGCGATTGTATAAAGTGCTACTACAATAAGTTAATCGTGTTTTTTTTCGGTTTTTAATGTTTTGTTTTGTTTCCTTGTTTCCCTTTTTGTACAAGTGTCGTATTTTAACGATAACGCTTGTAATACTATATCCACATATACCTATAGAATCAACGCAGCAAATAAATGCAGAAGGATAAAGAACAGAACAAACTTACTAATGGTTATTGGGATGGGTTTAGGGATAGGTAACAACATTATTACAAAGCGAGGTCCATTAGTAGGATGGCGGTCGAATGGTAATGGTGACAGCGTTAGGGCATACTAATGGAACGGGGCATATTCAATGCAGTGAGTTGATGAGCGCGTGCGATTTTTTCGAGAGTCTGATTAGTTATAGAGGGTCCGGAGAGTAGGGAAAACCATCTAAATAAATCAACGAGCGGCAAATGGGAGCGGATTTCAAGTGCTAGGAATAGTCGAACGATCTTGCTTTTTCTTCTGCACAACCGCAGCAGGGATCATGAAATGATGAAGGAAACAATAAAGTTCACTAAATATCATCCCGCCGTGTTTTGTGTTGCATGTCCACGCTGTTGAAGGAAAAGACTGGAATTTGAATTTTTTATTTAATTTATTTTATTTATTCACTGAAGAGCGGCCAGGCCGATATCTGTGAAATTTGAATATTAATTGTCAGCATTTGTATGAAGTGTGTTAACGCAAGTCGTACCATCCTTGTTTTGTCTACTGCCATATGATTTTTGAGGGTTAATGCTACCTTTGTAGTTCCATGGGATGGTTTAAATGAGCTTCAAAACAACAAATCAGCCAAATTTGTGGAAAAACAAACCAAAGGGAGTTAAAAAAAAGCGTTGAATTAGATACAAACAATATTATATCTTTAGAAAGCGACATCTCTCGGTAAATGTTTGAAGCTTGACTACGGTTAGAGTCTTTGCTTTTTCGTAAGATGGCGCTAGTATCGGACAATGAGCAGATTAGTTTTTGAATTTGGCTAGAATTTAGACAAAGTTTTAATGTTTATATATGTATATATATATTGTCTAATACGGCTTGGTCCGTTCTAACATAAATAAAAAAATATGTATATACACATATTTTAATTATAAAACTCATAGAAAAAAAGTTCGGAAAAATCATTTTAGTTTAAGCTTTATCGGCGTAGCAGTCTTTTGTCTGGTTTCATAATATTGTTTTGAAATGGTTTATAAAAATTATTCCCAATTCACATAAAAATTGTCTGGCTTTCGGAATCGGCATGCACAAACCCGATACATAGTTGTTTAAAGGACCGAGAAAATATTATATCCTATGAGGAAGTACAAAACATGAAAGCAAATCCATCGAACCCGCATGTCCTCTTTTAATAGTTAAAATGAACCGTACAAAATCCGTTGAAATGGATATGGTGACAAGTAACAAGCGGTTTAACTGCTGTGCCATGTGTTTGCTTCCGCCCAAACGCACATACAATTCCCGCACACCGTTTGTGATGTTTACCGTGCCTCAGTGTGTGATGTTGTGTGCTTTTGCGCGTATGTGATGGTTTTAATTGATTGTTGTCGTCCGACATAATATGCCTCGGTTTAGTAATTGCTTAACACAATTTCATTATCCGCGTCCGGCGCGGAACAGTATGGGCTGGTGTATGTGTGTGAGCGAGGACAATTTACCAACTACTGCAGCAGATCAGCATCATCGTTCGCGTGATTGTCGTTACATCAAATTTGTGCGCGATAGCTTCCTGCTCTTTTGATGTTTAACGACCGCAAATTGAGCCACCATTAAAGGGGTAAATCGAAAACCGAAATGAGATTTTTCTACCACATCCTGACGCCATCCGTCCGGGTGTTGGTAGTTTCGCAGTTGAGCAAAGATTCATAATTGGAAAAATGCGCCTCAAAGCAGATTTAAAGTAAAAGTTGGAACAAACAATTGCATACTTTTAGGCGAACATGAAATGATGTGAAGTAAGGAAAATGTTTAAAACTTTTCGAAATGAGATTAAACCGATTGATACGGCAGAATTCGTTTATTTCCTGTTGAAATAATGCTCACTTGGGAATGATACAGAAGAAATGATTTATTATATTTTGTGTTTTATATTTGTAAAGTGTAATATTTTTACGCGATGTTCAATAGAAACAGAGATAAAGCAAAAAAAAAACGAAATGAACGATTGTTTATCAAAAACAAATAATCGATTAAAATTTATGCTTTTACAATTAGCATGTAGATCGACAAATATAAAACGAACACAAACATTAAATATTCATTTCCATTATTGACGAGCACAAACATGATTGAAATTCCATGGCTTT
Organism: Anopheles rivulorum; assembly: GCA_018908115.1. Taxonomy (NCBI): domain Eukaryota; kingdom Metazoa; phylum Arthropoda; class Insecta; order Diptera; family Culicidae; genus Anopheles; species Anopheles rivulorum. Next base: position 28,473,366 of record STHB01000004.1, read on the forward strand.
GAAATGGCAAACAACAATGTTTTCATTATCAATCACAATACGTTCAAATATTATTGCCAGTCACCGCATTTCATTATGGATACAATTATTTACAAAAACAAAAAATGTAAAATAAAACAAAACAAACACATAGACGCACACACACACATAGACACGATACACCGGAAGTACCGGAAGTGGCATGAGCATCAGGTCAGGTGCAGAGTGATTCATCGCTGGATAAACTCATCATAAATTCCGATGGTGCGATAGAGCACCCCCCCCCCCCATCGGTCGAGCCTGATGAAGCCATTCGATAGTGAAAAAAGACACGAGAATTAAATACGCATAAAATATTAAATACGACTTCAAGATTGCTGCCTCTGTTCCTCTTTTACATTTTTCTTTATCCTGTACTTCTTTCAATTCTCTGGAAGAATTGTATGTAAAGAAGATTCCGTTCCGCTTACACTGTCTTGCTTGTCTTACAGTCGTGTGATGCGCATATCCTGTTCTGCTTAACTCTCTTTGGCTCTACGCCCATGGTTAAATCGGCCAATGGCCGGAAAAGACTGTGAGGTTTGTGCAACCTTCGACGAGGCCATCGCGATCGCGTTGCACGGTTGCGATTTGCATCATCGATGTCTGGAATGATTTTATTGCCGTTCTCCGTCGGCAAGCATCCTTACCGGACGGATATCCGGTGTCCTTTCGCTTAAGACCTTGAAGTTCCCATGATGGATTACCTATATTTATATATATGCTGGTAAACGGTCTGGTGCCGCTGTCTCTAATTTATGTGCGCGTCTGAGATGCAGACAGCATTCATAATGTTAGGTTAAACAAGAATGTACAAAAGAAAGAACATATTATTGAGCTTCTGTTTGGTGCTGCCTTTCTGCACAACATCCAAAACAGCATAATAAAAACGCAATCCACTTGTACATTCTCCATTGCTCGTTAAAAGTTGAAATAAAAACGAACTAATACTGCCGGTGCGTTTGAATTGTTTTGGATTCCTAAGCAACAGGAATATAGATAACGCTGTACGTAGCACGT